>PVKA01027075.1:0-30946 GCA_004027165.1 Ctenomys sociabilis
ATAATTATTGAATCTTTGATATAATTCAGCTATAAAAAAACCTGTAAATATAATTTCATGTATGCACCTTGTACAGTACCAAAACGTTATGAAAACAGTTTGCAATGTATTAATTCATCGACTCTGTATGGTTAAGGTGTCTTGAAACTGTCTGATTGACATTTGTATTTTAATAAAATAAAAATCAATGGAAAAAAAGATAAAAAAAAGAAAAAAAAAAGAAAATTTGCTCTCTTTTCCTAATATCTGAGTGTGTGAGCAGGAATTAAGCCTGATTCAATACCATATTTCTCACCTAGAAGAAGATTTTTGGAACATTTTAGGAATTAGTTAACATTTATTTATCTATTTTAACAGGTGAGACCAGGGTTAAAATAAAGACCTTTGCAAATATATGTTGCTAGGCTTTGGAGTTTGTGTGAGTATCTCCCAAAGTCTATATATAAACTCTTGGTACTCTGGGTGATGCTATTCAGAAGTTTGCTATGGCCTTTTAAGAATTAAGACCTAGGAGGAGCTCTGAAGGGCATTTGGGGATATGTCCCCAAATATGATTATGAATTGCCTGCTCCTCTCTGTGTCCTGTTTACCTGGTTTGGGATGTAAGCCCAAGCTCCAATGTGTTCCTTACATGATATGCTGTCCTGTCTTCATCTTAGGACTCCAGAACCTATGTGATATTTAACTGGTTGTATCAGCATGAGTAAGTAATACTGTAATAAATTGGCTCATCATAGTGCTGGGTGTGGTAGAAGGAATTTACTGAAGACATGATTGACCCCATGCATAAGTGACACCAACCAACAGGCCTCCAGCCTGAATGGAATAAATGGCAAAGGAAGAAGGAAGGCTTGCTTCTATTTGTCAGGAGAGGTCTGGTCTTCTCCTTTACCTTGGACATTGTCTCCTGGCATCCAGCAGAGACCTTTTGGTCTTCTGATACAGACTTACAGGGGACACTGCCATGAGCTCCAAGGTTTGACTAGATCATTTGAATCTCCAGTGCACAGATAGGTATTTTGCATGACACTTTGGTGATACGTATCAGAATCGTTATCTGTAGGCAGATTGGTATGTAGACATTATCTATGAACACAAGAACCAAAATATGATTGTAACTAAAGGAACGAGAGTTCTATGGCACTTAGGAATAATTGGGCCAAAATAATCTTCAAAAGTTCCAGGGAATGGATTATAATAAATCTGTTTCTCTACTCAAACCTCAAAATTATTTTCTCAGTAATGGCTACTAGCTGATACAACATGTATATGCACACTTAGGGGTGTGTGTGTGTGTGTGTGTGTGTGTGTGTGTGTGTGTGCGTGTGTGTGTGTAGTTTGATAAAAGTATAATAAATGTTTAATTTTTAACATTCGTTATAGCAAAAGACACATTGTCACTTACCCCCTCAAAATATAAGCCCTCACTTTGAACATGTATCCCATCCTTCCTGTAATTTTCTGAAGCAGTTCTAGAAATCCTCTTTCATATATGTCTTTTATGGTTCTGTCATGGTTGTCCTGAACTAACTCAAAACAGTTACCCTTTGTGGTCACTTGTAGGAAGAGCCAGAAGTCTCTTGGTATCAGATTCAGTGCAAAAGGAGAATGATGATATGTTATAATATTATTATCAGCCTGCCTTTCTTCTCAATGAAACTCGCAGCAGCATTCACCATATCATTGATGCTATTTCATACAGTCACTCCAAAGGAGGCCTTTCAGATGTGCTTCAGAAAGTTGCAGTATGATGGGATAAGTGAGTTTGGGGCAGCAGAAACATTTTGAGGGGAGTTAATGGCAATGGATCTTCTACTGAAATGTTTTAATTTAAATAAACACCATAGTTTTCCCCTCCCTTGCAAATGTATGTGTATGTACATATGTGTCGGAGTATCTGTAAGGAGAAAGCTGTCTGCTGAAAGTTATTCTCTTAGTAATAGCCTCAGATTACCTATATATCTAATATATAGGCTATGTTTGATTCACCAAATAGTTACTTTACTATGTGAATAAGACACATTCTTCCCTTTAGTTGCTTATATTATAAAACACGTTACAAACTACGATTTTTAAAAGCCATAACTATTATAAACAGATGCTCTAGAGAACTGTTTTTCATACTTTAATGTGCAGATGAGTCACCTGGAGAGGTTGTTACAAATCATTATTTAGCAGGTCTGAGGCTGTGCCTGAGATTCAACATATCCAATAAGTCAACGCTTATTGACCACAATTGAGTAGCAAAGGTCTAGAGCTGTAGAGCCACCAGCCACATGCAACTGCATTTAAATTTATGTGATTAAATAAACCTCAAAATTCAGTTCCTTGTTCTGACTAACTACATTTCGAATGTGTGGCTAATGACTCCTGTACTGCACAACAATTTAGAACATTTCCACTTAGGCTGATATTTATCTAAGAAGTAAATGAACAGATATTGGATGATTCACAGAAGTGCTTGTTAATTTGGGCTGGACTTAGAAATCTGAGTGAAATATGATTGTGATAGAAGAAACCATCAGTATGGAAGTACTAGAGGGCAACTTCACACTTTGAAAAATAAATGGAGCTCTAAATTGAAAAAGAAGCCTCAATTTGAAACCTACCTCTGACATTTATAAGCTTTGCAATTCTGGATGAATAACTTAAACTTTTCCAGTCTTGGTGTGTTCATTATAAAAGTGGCTGTCCCATGGTACGCATGGGCTATATTTGTGAAAATATTTATAGTATCAGTTGCAGTAGGTTTTCTAGCTGTGCAAACCTAATTTTTCTTCTCACGGTTGGTATTATTTCATCCCTAACTTTCAGTCTCATACCTGTCCTTGAATTCCAAGTCCAGAGTTATGAGTCACCAAATAAATTTAGGCCCCATCTATCCTTTATCTGGAGCTGTTTACTAATCTTTATATCATAGGGTGGTAAAATCCTCAAATCGACATGGAGGACCTTCAATGACAAGTTTGAGGGCTCAGTTTCCATTAGATAAGCAATAAGAACATAATGTCTTTGAGCATGTTAATGTAGACACTGGGATATTTTGGGGAATAATTAGCAATGGTATTTATGTATATTAGTTGGGGCTAATAGAACTTAATAGGAGGTGGGATATATGAATAGAGAGGTTAGTCAACCAATATCATAGAAGAATCTTGCCTGCCTTGTTAAGAAGTTTGTCCTTTATCTCATGGGATATGAAAAAAAAAAGACTAAGGAGTTCTGAATAAGGACATCCTCATAGCCAAGCCATCTTGTCAAAGTTTGAGAAAGGATTTGAAGTGAAAGCAGAAAAGAGGATGGGAGCAGATATGGAGAGATGGAATAGCAGTAGTAGGTAATTCCATGGGCCAAGGAGGCATTTCATTTTCCAGAATATGTTTCTAAAAGATGTCACAAGGTAGGTCTGAACATGCGAAAGAATATGATTTTGAACTTGTGGAATTTTCATGTTTTAGAAAGATATGACCAAAGGGACATTCAATGAGCAATTGGAAATGCAGAATTGGAAGATAATGAAGAGAGTTAACCTAAATTTTAAAAATTTAGAATACTTGGTAGAGAGGTTATAGTGAAATTGGAAGGATGAATGACATTGACAGAGATATGAATATTATGTGAAAGAAACAACACTGAGAAAGAAATTTAAGTAGTGAGTCATGCCTCAATCAACATAGGACAGATATGACAACAGAAAGCAAAGAAGCTTTAATGATTTAGTATAGGACGGGTTTATTCATCACTTGTGCAAAATCTTACAGCTTCAACAATTTTGCAAGGTATCTTTCTTCTATGTGTTGCCTCAAAAAGCCAGGATATGCTCTCATTTTATGGTTAACGAATGTAGTTAACCAAAGCACCAGCAAGAAATGAAAGACGAACGTTGGTAACTGCTACCAAATCTATTTAATCAATTAGATAATAACAAGCAAGTGAGGAGAGAGTAGTTTAGTGCCAGATAATTGCAAGATGCAAGTGCTAAAGGAAAGGGAATGCTAAAAGGAAGGGACTGTTGGTAAAGTGCTACAAGGACTTCAGAGGAAGATTCAAAATTATTTTAGGGTAGCAAGGGTGGAATGGCCCTTGAGTATGTCAGGTCCATGACTTCTGATTAATAAAGTTGGCACCTTTCTTCATGTACACTTTTCCCATCACAGTTTGTCTTTTCTTTTAAATAGGATTTTTCCCAATTCATAGCATCTGTTGTGCATTTGGATCTTATTTACTTGTTTTTGTTTCACATTAGTGAAATAATAGCGTGTTTATGAAGAAAAGTAAAAAGAAAAAGTATGTATACACAAGGTAGTTACAATGTTACACAGTTATTTTCTTTTAGTTCATTAAAATGAAAGTTTTATGCTAATATTACATAGACAAGTTGTCCTGCACTATATCTACTCTGAATAACTACCAGGAAGACAACAAAACAGTGTAACAACTATTGTAAGTGTCCTAATAACCTGTTTTGAAACATGGTTTCATTGTTATTGTTATGTTTATCTTTTATTAAAAAAGAACAGCTGGTATGAGGGAAAGGAGCAAAGAAGAAAGAAAAAATATAAATAAATATATAAGATAGCTACTAATTTCTGTTGTTTTATTGAAAGGAACAGTTAATGTTTGTTTTTTTGATCAATCTTGCATACTTATATCTGATGATCTGAGCAAGTACTTTAAAGATTACAATATGTACTATAACAATCATTGTTAATTTCCTATCATCTTATTTTGAAATTTTGAATCATTTTAATTGTTTTTCTTTTGGTTTTTTTTTTACTTTTTACTCTGTTAAAAATAAAAATAAAGGACAATAAACGGCACCTGTGAGATCAGTGATGATCCCTGATATACTAAAGAAATCACAGATTACACACCTTATGTCTAAAGTTTCTCTCCTTCACTCATTTGGTTTGGTCAAGAGAAACACTATTCATGTGCTTTGAGAAACATAAGTTGCTTTAAGTAAGGAGAAAGAGAGAGAAGAATCAGAGATAAGATGGAGAAAGATCAGAAAACCACATAACATCCTTTGTGAGAAAGGTATACGAAATCAACAAGACATCAAGGAACAATGAATGTTTTAGGCAAAATAATGTGACATACATGAGAACTGGTTTCAGTCAACACTTATAATTTTTCTCTAAAAGTGTTCAACTGCCTATTAGTAGAAACTAAGAAAATATACAACCTACCGGAGCTATTTCAAGAATCAGTAATATATTAGATGTCTAAATGTGGCTGTATAGCAAATAACCACAAATTCTGCTGCTTAAAAAATGCTTATATAACACCTCGATATATTTGTGGTTTGGGATTCTAGGCATAGTTTAACTGAGGTCATTCACTACCTCACCATGTTGTAGTCCATGTGCTTGGCTCTAGTTCTATCTGGAGGCTCAATTATACAAATGTGCATGCTTCCAAACTTACTTAGGTTGCTGTCAGAATTTAGTTCCTTGTTTCTTTAAGTCAAAGTTGAGGAACTCCCCCTGTAGAATGCTCACAATTGCCAGCCTATCCAGGGTTCACACAGCAGTTCACAGCATTGCTGCTTGCTTCTTGGGGGTGGGGAGGAGGAGGAGGAGTGAGAGTCAGACTGCTAGCAAGATGGATTCTTACATAAAATGACATGATCATCAAATTCACATTCCCTTCATCATTGCCATATTTTATTAGAAGCAAGTGACAGGTGCCACCCACACTGCAAGGAAGAGAATCATACAAGGGCATGCACACCATAAAGGGAAGATCATTGGGGTGACCTTAGGGTCTGTCTGTCTACCACAGGTACTGACAAGATGAGAATGGAGGGAAGTCTAAGGTGCAAAAGATTCAGAACAATGTGGAGTTTATATCAGTCATGACACTGATAGGAAACAGCTGGCACACTGAAACCTGATGACTTAACAGAAGTTTAAAAAATAGAACTACTTATATTTACTAAGTAGTGAGCAGAGTTTAGTGAAATCAGAAATGTAGTCTATAGCTGCCCTGTAGTATAAACAGACAGGAGGAGTAGTTATTGAAATCCATGGAGGCATGTGTGGGGCACTTTTTAGGAGGTGTCAGAACACATCTAACATGCAGTGACCTGATAGAAATGGAATTGAGAGAATAAATAACCTTACCTCTGTCCTTCCCTCCAGCTTCTTTGTCCATGCTTCCCACTGGCTATATCAAAGCAGAAGGCAGGACACTCAGATTAGCTTTCCATGGCAACAGAACAAAGTGGAGAAGGGCAAGAAATGCATATTGAGTACATAGTTACTGGAATTTCTGAACAAGCATTGCAGGATGAGGAATGAATTCAGAATAGAGGGAAGTGAGCTGGGAATACACAGTAAACGGCATTCAGGATGAGAGCAAGGGAACAGTTTCAGACATGAAGGTAAATAAAGAAAGGTCTCTTGTGAGAAGCGATTTTGACATGAGAAATTTAAAAACTGGGTTCTTTGTAAGTGATACAGAGTTTTGTGCCTGTGCATGAGCTAAAGAGGACTGAAACCCATTTAAATATATGCTCAGACCACATTATTTGAGAAAGTGGGTAAAGTGGGGTTATTTCTTTTATTATTTTGTGTGTTTGTTTGAGGGAGGCTCATTCCTTTTTAAGTATTGTTAAGAAAGGATTCTCTTCAAGGAAATGTTTTACATTAGGCTCAAGCCACGTGAATTTCATGCACTACAACTTGAAGTATTGCATTTATTTCTGAAATAAGCTGTGAATTTATCATTTGTGCTGTTTGTGCTTCCCCAACATTGTGGTGATGAAAACCTTTCCCTGAATCAGTGTTTTTAGTCACAGAAAGCCAATGCTTTGCCTCTTGGGCAGGAGGGATACACACTGAATGGATGCACAAAGAGGGTGTGTCAAACTCATTCAATTAACTTCAAAATATTTACCCAAGGATTGTGTGCCTCTGTAAGAAAGGAAGGAAAAATTAATCAATTCATGTTAGCTATTTCTTTCCCTTTGAGCTGCTTGACTCACTTCCATCTCACCTTTAGGATTACCTCCCCCTTGTAGTTGAGTAAAGTCATGTATCACTGTTGATCTGACAGAAAGAAGCGCCATGGAGAAAGAAATATAAAACTTTAACAGCCTAAAGTATATTTTCAAGTGAGTGAAAATGATTCAGAGAACATTCTCTATTAGAATTATCCACCTTACCTATTACAAGATGCCAGGGCATTTCTATTTTCCCTCGTCTTAATGGTAACGTTTTCTTCATGATTTCTGGGAAGAATCACATCATGCTGTAATATGCTATACCATTTAAAAGAATGTGAAAAACACAGCAATACTTACTGTCAGTTTTACATGTATTTTGTAGTATAAGAACAAATTGCTAATATTTGATGGATTACTTATTGCCTCAACTTTAAAATAAATAGCTATATATATATTTTTTTCTATCTCAATTTCCAATATTTGCAGCCTATTCTAGTTTTATGTCCGGGACTACTATTTGGTGTTAAGAACAAAAATATAGGCATTGAAATTTAGACATCAAAGTGTTGGTGTCAAACTACTGATTTGTATAAATATTTTAAATGCCCAATAGAAACTTCGGCTTTCAACGTTTATGCTTTCAAAGTTTATTTGGAACCTCTCTCAAGCCCTTGACTATTTATCACTTTCTCTGAATTATTTATGCCAGATGCATTTTCATGAATCGAGTTGTTATTTACTACATGGTGCAAAGAGGCTCCCAGGTTCACTTCTACTCAGCTGCAATTGAAAAAAAAAAAAAAAAAAAAAAAAAAAAAAAAAAAAAAAAAAAAAAAAAAAAAAAAAAAAAAAAAAAAAAAAAAAAAAAAAAAAAAAACGGGTAAAATGCTTCTTTTCTTGTTGGGTTTCCCACACAAAAGTCACTGCTCTGTTAAGATTACCGTCTGTAAGCTAATTCTGAAGTTCTTAATGGCAAGCATCAGAACAATTGGCATGGGTTGGAAAACACATGCTTTAGGATGATCTGTCCCGCTCACTGGTAACAGCCCTGTTTCAAAGTTGGGTGTTCTCTCTCAGAGGTTTCCACAGAGCTTAAACTTTGGAAATTTTTTTTTAGAAAATGTAGATTAATTTCCAAACACTAAGCATATTTGTACCTCTTGATTTGTTGTAAAACCACAACACGTTTTCCATTGATTTCTAGTCTAGCCACAGTAGTTCTTCAGAATTCTTCTATTCCTGAGCTAAAAAAAAATGAGTGAAAAAGAAGCCGTGATGTTTCTCTTTTTAACACATTCTGGTTCCAAGTGCCCATGGGAGGAAAGATGAGGAAAGTATTTCTAAAATGATAGGATTTCAGAACAGGGGCAAAAGTTCTAAGACAATCTCGTATAAACTTCTGCAACAATCTGTAAACAGGCACATATTTCCCATAGCTTATAAAATATCCTGAAACATTTTTACTCTTACTAATACCTCAAAGTCACAACTGATGACAGTGAAATGCTAACTTTCTTGATCTATTGGCTGTTCAAAACTAAGTTGTTTGATTCCCACATTTGTATAGTTTACAAAGCTTTTCTTATTTATTTCTAGTTTTATTGAGTTTTACTTAGGTAAAATACTAAGACAGTTTCAACTGAAAACATTTGTGGAACTTACTTTGCAGCCTATAACATGATCCATCCTAGAGAAACTTCGTGTGCTTATGACAACAATGCTTACTCAGCAGCTGTTGGGTGGAACTTTCCATGGATGTCTCTGATAGCCATTTGGTCTATTGAGCAACTTAATTCTAACATTTCTTGGTCAATTTTCTGACTGTCTGATGCTGAAAATAGGGTATAAATGCTCCTAGTTTTACTGTACTAAGACTGTACCTATACTTCTACTTCCATGAATATTTGTTTTCTATATTTGGGTGCTCTGATTCCGAATGCATATATATTTCTACTTGCTATTTTTATCTTGACCAACTGACCCCTTTAAGGTTGTATAATTACTTTCTTTGTCTCTTTTACTACTTTGATTTAAAGTCTGTGCTAACTACCATAAGCGAGGCTGCCATAATACATTTGGTTTCCAATTGCATGAAATATATCATCGTATCTTTACTTTCAGTCTGTGGGTTTCCACAGAAGGAAAAGACAAAGACATGAGTGATTTACAGAACATGCTTACAATACTAGAATTACTTAAGTTATGGCTCATTTGTAAATTTATCCTTTTCAGTGAGTTTTATATCTTCCAATATTTTGTTCTTACTAATTAATGTCTCTTTCAGTTTGAAGAATTACTTTTAGTATTTCTTCAAGGAAAGTTTTGATAGAGATATGTTACTTTTGTAGAGTTATGCTTTCATTCGTCTAGGAATGTTTTTGTCACTAATTTTTTCTAAATCTCATGTTTCTCTATATTTCTGTCTCTCTGTCTCTGTGTCTTTCTCTGTCTCTCTCAGTCTGTCTCTCTGTCTCTAATTCTGTCTCTTTCTTTTTTGTATCTCACTTCTCTCTCCCTCTCTCTCTCTCTCTCTCTCTCGCGTGCGCGCACGCACGCGTGCTCTCGCTCTCTTTCTCTCCCTCAGTCTGAAATATTTCTGCTTAGAATTCTGATGTCAAGCAATTGAGACACCTTTATATGTTATTCCTTTTCTCTTCCAGCCTTGACAATCTTCCCTTTCAATTTGAAAACTTGATTATAAGATGTCTTGTAGTAGAATTAGTCATGTTAAATTTGAATGGTGAGTTTTGATCTTTCTGTACTTGGATATTTTTATCCTTCTGTAGGTTTATATGATTTTCTGTCATTATTTCTTTTGAACAAGACTGCTACCACTTTTGGAATCCCAAGTCCTCCATGAATCTCAACAACTTGAATATTTTTTTTATATTATTACCTCACATGTCCCATAAACTCTAGTCATTCATTTTCTTTTCACTTGTAAAATTATGTATTTTCAAATGGTCTAATTTCAGAATTACTATTTTTCATGTTTGCTTTTCCTGCTATTATGCTTTCAATTATGTTTTAATCTGGCTAAGAATATTTTTACCAGTCTTCATGAAGATCCAGTGTAATTAAGATCTTCATGAAGACCGGTAAAATATACTTTTAGTTATAATATTAAGCATTTTATAATATTCTCCTTTTTATTTGTTTTTACCTTTGTGTGTCTTTTAATTAGTTTTATTCATACATTTTTGCTGTATGTAATGATAACATTCATCATAGGGAATTTGTACCTATATGCAACATATCTTTTTTTTCCCCATTTTCTTCCTCTCCCTTCAATCTTTCTTCCCCTCTCCATTTACAATTTTTCCTTCCAATTTTTAATTTATTAATCCATATTTTTTCCTTCACCTCCTTGTTCCCCTTTTCCTATTTAAATATTTTGTCCCTAATGCCCAATTCCTATCTTCCAGTTTGGTCCTTATTTTCCTTTGAGTTTCTCATACAAGAGAAACAATGCAATATTTAAACACATGCATCTGATTTATTTCACTTAAAATTGTGTTCTTCAGGCACATTCAAATACCTGAAAATGTCTCGAGTTCGTCTTCCTTTATGGCAGAATAGGAAGCCATTGTGTATACAAATACATTTTGTTTACCTTTTCATCCACTGATTGGTATACAGGTTGCTTCCAAAGTCATGCTTCTATAAATATGGGCATGCATGTAGTGCATACATTGCTGTTATGATGTTTTTTAGCAGTGGCATAGCTGGGTCAAGTGGAACTTCTAGTGTTCGTTTTTTGAACACTCTCTATATGATTTCTATAGCAGTTGGACCAATTTGCACTCCTGCCAAAAGTGGAGAGGATTCCTTTTCCACTACAATATTGCCAGTATTGATTTCCTGATGGCAACCATTCTTTCTAGAGTGAGCTGGAATCTCCATGTCCCATGGATTCTGCTGTATGATTTTTTCATTATCATTTTAGCTTAGGAATTTTAAATTTTTCTTCAGTGATGCACTGAGAGAGCTAACCAATTTTTGTGTATTTGTGCACTTTGTTGTTTCTTTTGCTATTGATTTCTAGTTTTGCTCCATTGTGATCAGACAAAATCCATGAGATTATTTCAATTTTCTTGCATTTATTGGGACTAGCTTTGTGGCTTAAAATACTTTCTATTTGGGAGAAAGGTTTGAAAGTTCTGTGGGATGCTGACAGGAAGTGTTTTCTGCTGATTTTGGGTGAAACACTATTTATATCAGCTAAATCCATGGGATTTAGACACCTCTGTGCTGCTCAGTATGGAGAACACAAGAGGCAAGGAGGGGCCCAGTCCCAGGAGGCCAGTGGAGGAGCAGGGAGGGAACCAGCATCCCAGCTCCTCAAGAAGCTCCTTTTCAGAGGGGTTGAAAAGGAAAAAAATGTGTAGAAAATAGCAGAGAAGGAACAAGGCCATGACGAGCAGAGTCCCAGGAAGAAGCTAGCAATTCCTCCCGACCTACAGAGCTTCCCCCCATCTCCCTCGTCAACCAGATCCACCACTATATCCTGAGGGCCTAGTGCTAGCAGCTCAAGCTCAGCACCAAAAGCCAGAAACTGGAAGTGTATAGGCAGCTTTGTGAATACACCTACCTGCAGCAAAAGAATATTTCTAACACACCCCAAGAGGCCAGGTTCCAGGTGTCAGGTAGACCAAGGAAGAGGTTCCTGGAAGATCTGGAAGGAAGGATGTCTTCAACCCTGCCGTGGTGGCCCTGAACCCTGAGAGGCATCTGGCTGCTCTAGAAGAGCCACCTGCTCCCTATGAAGAGGTCAACACAAGTGTGGTGACTGTGGCCACTCCAGAGTCCTTGCTGGTCTCCTGGGGCTGAGTCGCAGGCAGTTCCAGGAGGACAGGGACACCAGAGCCCCCAGCAGAGGCCTGCAGTGACAAGTGGTGCATATTTCATGGGCATGGTCTCCCTGTGGCTAGGTGCGGCTGCAGTTCCATGCAGGACAGGCCTGGGTGCCCCAGAAGAAGGGGAGTGCCTGAGAAGAAGGCATGAATGCCCTGTTTCTGCTGAGCACCAGCATCTTCCCACTGCCCCACCTGGAGGACAATCTATTGTGCCCCCTCTGCGTCGGAAGGAACAAGATCTTAGCCAGGGAATAGAAGGATAGATCACAGCAAACCTGTGTTATTTCACCTTGTCAAATCGCTTGCACTTCTGGAGTGGTGAGTCTACCACAGAGATTGTGGACACCCAGAGCCTTGTGCCCTACCTGGCAACCTCCCAGCTTCCTGGGAAACTAGTGGACCTCTCAGAAATTATGCAGCCATGGTTGGCTCCAGGAAGGTGTCTAAGAGGCACAGAAGCCTTCAGCGGAGCATTTCCTAATCCAGTGATGCCGCCCATGTGAGAAGACCCACAGGGTGCCACCCACCTGGCTCCTGCAGGCAGGTGTGGGCACAGGGCTGTGGGTGCCCAACCCCGTTTCACCTACTTCAGCACCATCACAGGTGGCTCACAGCTGCAGCAGCTGTGCTGGTCGCATGTGCAGCCCCCTGAAAGACTTGGCTGTGTCCACCCCACCCTGCTCCTCTGAGTTGTACCATGTTGTCTGTGTTATCATGCAGACTGTGTTTGCTTTCTGTAGTTATAAAGCAATATACTGGAAAAAAAATCCATGGGATTTATAGTGTACTTTAACTGAAGATTCTTTGTTGCACTTTTTGTCTAGTTAACTTATCTGTCTGTGATAACTGCTATTGAAGTCCTCCATTATGATTGTATCAGGGCCCTTTTGTCCTGTTATATACATTAGTGTTTGTTTTATGAAATTTAGATGAACTGATACATGCATATGTGTGCATATATACTTATGATGGTTAGCTCTTCTAGGCAAATTGTTCCCTTTACCAATATTTTTGTCTCTCCTGGCTGGTTTTGGTTTGAGGTCTACCTTATCAGACATAAGAATAGCTACTTCTGCAAGCTTTCATGCTCAAGTCTCTGGGAATATAATTTTCTAGCTTTCATTTTAAGTCTGTGTACATTTTTGTAGATGAGGTGCTTCTTGCACACCACAGAGAAATGAAATTTCTTTGATAGAGTCTACAAATCTGCTTCTTAGTTGGAGAATTAAGACCATTTATATTATACATTATTGATGAAAGATGTGTAATAAGCCCTATCATTTTCTTCTGGTGCTTCATTCTTTTCTGCTGTTCATTTGTTCATCTTCTCTCCACATGAGACTTACTCTTTCCCATTAGTCTTTTTGATCAATATTTAGGATCCCCTTAAATGTTATTTCCAATGTCACCTTAGTGGTCATGAATTTCTCTAGTTTGTACTAATCAGGGAAGATCTTAATTTCACCTTGAATTTTGAAGGATAACTTTGCACAATACAGTAATTTGAGTTGAGAAGTTTTTTAGGGCTTAAAATATTTTGTTTTTGACCCTCTCAGCTTTTAGGGTTATTGTTGAAAAATCTGCTACTATTGTGATGGTTTTATTTTCATAAGTGTCTGCTAATTCTCACTGGCAAGTTTTAATATTAGATCTTTGTTCATCATTTATGGTATGTAAACTATGATATGTTGTGGGCAAGTTATTTTCTAGTGAGTTCTAAATATTTTGGAAACTTTCTGCAATTAAAGATTGTTGAAAAGGTTGCCCTATATTTCAACACATTTGTCTAACCTAATGAACCTTAAGTTATTTCCTTTTATCTAGGAACTCTTTAATAATCTGCTCGGGTCCTGCTTCTTCTTTTGGCTTTGATCCTGGCTGAATGTTTTAGTACTTCCACCTAGCTTTTAACTCCTCATATTTTTTTCTTTGATCCCTGCTGTATTTTGCTAGAACTTTCTATTGAATTTTTCGCTTATTGGTTTTCTGCTTGATTATTTTTCAGAACATTTACCTCTTTAATAATGTGTTCTTTTACATACTGAATTATTTTCGTCCATAAAATATTTTTTATTTGTAATTTATTTGAGCTCATTTATCATTCTAGTAAGTGATTCATTCAGATACTCATTTCACTTGCCTTTGATATCACTGCCAATTTTAGCTATGAGATTTTTATATTCTTCACTAGAAATTTTATCTACTTCGGTGGTTTTGGGATCAGCTTTTAGGGAGATATGCATTTTTTGAGACATCTTGTCACCTTGTATTTTTTTTTATTTTACTTGCGTTTCTGTTGAGGTATTTAGAATATGCATAGAATGTCTATTATACTGTTCACTACACTTCTTTTTTATAAGTGGCTTTGTCTTTGTAATGCACGCAGGTTGTGGTTTTGCGTTTGTCTCCATGTGAGAGTTTGCACTCAGTCTGCTCTTATTGCTGTTATGCAACCCCAGATACTGTTTTGAGAGTTGAGAGGAGCTACCATTAACATCAACACTTGAGAAGATAGTCGTCACTAGATTAAGAATTTAAGAAAAGAAAAAACTAATTATATTCAGAGTATTTCCAATGGTATATACCTAAAAGAAAGAAATAGAAAAAGAGGATAATCAAAATAATGATAATACCACAAAATAGAGAAAAGAAAGGGGAGAAATTACCAGGACAGTAGCAGGAATATGGAGGCAAAAATGATGAAAATATAAATTGGAGATGAAAAAGTAGTAAATGACATTGTATCCATTTGGTCAGTCATACAGATTTATTTTCTTTTTTCTGTATTTTAGGGAAGGGTCTACAGGGTGTTCAGGGTCTCACTACTAGATCAGACTTACAGTGATTCTCCCATTTACAGCCTCCCAAGTGCTGGGATTATAGGCGTGGACCATCATGCCCAGTCTCAGTTGCCATCTCAGCACACCCTGGGGGTAGGGTTGGCATGGCAGGCCCAGGGTTGAAATCCCCAGCCCCTGCACCTACTTGTAGGTGCTTTAATTTGCTGAGCTATTTGGCCTACTCTGGTCATACAGATTTAGGTATTCATAAGGAGTAACAATTGATCTGGGAATATGTGATGTAAAACAAAATAGAATGTTACAGACTGAAAGCAAAATACAATTCAGGTATATCCACAGATACATATATAAAAAGGTTACCCGGGCTGGGGAGATAGCTCAGTACAATAAGTGCTTCCCTGGCAAGCACAAAGGACTGAGTTCAATCCCTAATTCTACAAAGAAAAAAATGGTGACCATCATGCAAAACAATTTAAAGGACAAAAAGGCAAAACACAAGCAAAAAGAAAGAAAAGAAGACAAAGAGAAAAATGGAGCCATTATCATAGTTTTTTGAGTGAGATAAATATACCAGTATAGTTTTTTATTGTTCTTATCTTTAGTCTACAGTTTTCAGGAGCCTCTATTGTTCTTATAGCAGAAATGGATCTCTCAAGCCAAATTACTTCAGTTACTTAGTTGGCCAAGTAAGAGTGCTTGTTCCAGTTCAGGTTGCTTCTGTCTCTTAGCAACAGCTGGTCACTATTATTAATGCACATTGTATAAACCAATCTTAAATTGAAAAGTCATACTGCCTCCACACTTGCTGCTCACTTATCCCATATAAGCCCTAGACAACCAGAGATCAGAGAGTAATACTCTGGACGTGATCCCTATGCGTGCCCATCAGTGTAAATAAATCTACTTCGAAATCCTGGCTGTCATTTTGTTATTTTTGCTTGCTTTTGCATTCTCAGGGTCATTAGCTAGTGATTTGTGTTGCTTATGCTAGTGTGTTTCAGGCTGGGGGTTCCTGGCTTCTGCCTCACAGGAGACCCCACCACATCTTTCTATGTGATTGTAACTCTCAGCTCCTTTGTCTTAGCATGCCTGAGCCCTGAAATTTCAGTGTCACTCACAATGCATGTCAAGGCTATTTTCACTTACACTGGCTGATTCCCTCTATCCCTAGTTCTTTGGGTCCCAGATGCTTCAGATCTCTGAATTTTTCTGACACTTGCTTGTCCCTGTGTCCACAATCAGGGAGGTAATATCCCCATCTAAGAATATCCAGTCCATTTCTAAGTACTCCCATCACTCACTGCCTCTAGCCCTGACTTAGTGCCCTGAAACACTCTCTGGTTTATAAATCTTTCAAGGCCCAATGCTGGCGAGATCTAGGAATGAGTATGAATCCTCTAATTCAGCTCACTCTGGTGCTGCAAAGTTTCAGTCTTGTTTAGCTTCCTTGATGCCCATGAACAAGGAGATGGTCTTCTGTTATCTCATTCTCTAGACCATGTCCCTCTGGGAGAACCATTCAGCTCACTTGGCACTGATGGTGGCTAGGGTGATGAAGATACACTGGTATACTGTTCTCTACTATACCATATTGACTGATATTAGTGAAATTCTGTGGGTTTTTTTGTGCATTTCACAAACTCAAAGGAGCAGGGCCCATGAATGGAGAAACAGTTTTCTTTTATTTTCTAAGACTGGACGGCGTTCTGTTAGGAGAACTGCTCAGTTTTGGCTGGCATTTTAGACAGTGGCAGCTAATGTGAACCTTCAGCTGTGGCTGTTCTGTATTTCTCCAGAAAAAATTTTCCTATTCTACAAAACGTGTTGATCTCTACACCTGTACTGGAAACAGAGCCTGTGAACAGGGATGCACTTTCTCACTATTGCTTCAAATCTGAGGCCATCATCCAGTGGGAGAATGGCTCTGCATGTCCAGCACTGAGGCTGATAAAGGCTGGGTTGAGCAGCAATCTGTGGCTGCAGCCTGGCTTCTTCCCCAAAATTTTGTGTATTTAACCAATTGCCACGACCTCCAGAACTGCTCTGGATATCTTTGCCTCTTATTCTAACTTTCCATTTTGCTGTATTTTATCTATTCACTATCCAACTTAAGTTGTATTTCAGTGGTTGGTTTCCTTATCACTTCAAGTAACCTGGTACTGACTGGCCTCGGTACAAATCCTATAGAAAGCTGAGTGCTGTATCCTTTATGCTACCTTAATGAATTTCCTTTTGAATGTATTATTAACCTCAGAAGTTTGTTTGACTTTTTAAAAAAATTACACCCATGTATTTGTTATGTTTCTCTGTTAGAATACTACAACTGTAACGTTTCTGTCTTCTTCAAGTTTACATATTTTCATTAAAACATCTGTTTTGAATTTTTGATCTGTGAGTTCTTCTATACTGATCACTATTTGGTGAGTTTTTGGCAACTTATCTTGAATATTAGGTGAAGACATGGTTTCCTGACATCTCCTGATACTGGTGTACAATATCATTTAATTAATTTAAGTATTTGGTCTTCATTGAAATCCTTGTAATCTGGTCTTCTTTGTCCCTTTCTTTACAGAAATCTCCCGCAGACTACTTATATTCTTTTAGCCTATAGTTACTTCTAGTATGTCAGCACTGTACCCAGGCCCATACTAGCCAGAGACATACTGCTGATTTATTCTCACCTTTCAATACTAGAAGATGACCCAAGTGCAGATTTGAACCACATACACTGCTACTGTATTGTTCAGAAAGAAACAAGAGAGAACAAAGAAAGACTAATCAGACCCCACAATCCTCTCCCTGAAGTAAGATAGACTCAGATGCCACACACTCCATTTATGACCTGTGGCCAAGCACTACAAGATTCTTCCTTGGTTTGGACAGCAGCATTCACCATTCCATAGTTCCATGTTACATCATGTCCCCCAATGCCACTAAGCTGACCAAATAGTATACTAAGCCCAGAAGAACACTGAGGCAGGACCAAGGCCCACATTCCTATGGGATGCCTATTTCTGAGGTGAAATTACATATCATGAATGCTGCAACCAACCCCAGGAGAGGATAGCTGGAATAGTAGTCTAGTAGTCTTAGGCTACATGCCTTCTCTTGATATTGGAGCTGTACCTGAGAGTCCATCAGCAGGCAGTCCTAATTCAAAAGGGTCATCACATTCTGCCTGGTGTTAAATTTCACAAGTCTAGGTCTATGTTCCAGGCCAAAATCTTATGATTACCACCCTGTTCTAGCTCCCCAACACAGGTCCTCCAATGTATTATGCTGCTTGAGGTTGGGGTGCTATTGCTGAACGCAGTCTCTTGGCCACCTCTAGGCTGATGCTAAGCTGGGAAGTGCTTAAGTCTCACAGCAGCAAAGACCTGTGCATGCTCAGAATCCATGAGTGCCCATGCCACAGCTGGTAGATGGTAAGGCCCAATTTGAGTCCGTCTCAGTAGGGTGCAGATCACTGTCTAGTTCCAGGGAAGTTCTAGAGATTATTTATAAGTGCTGGTCTAGTGATATCTGGGCTGTCCAAGTTTGGGCCTGGGTGGTGGACACAATAACAAGACTGGTTCTACATTGCATTGCAACTAATTCTTATGGCCACAAAGGTCTGTGAAGTCTTGGGAGTAGGGCACGTGTAAACTGGGACCCTCCAATGATGAAATGATACAGATGAAAGTTGAATCGGTCCGACCTGTATTGAGATGTCTATTAGTAGCTGAGGCAGCCCAGAGCACTGATAGCAAAACTTTTAGAGCTTCCGATGATTACAAAGAACCCACAGTGTTATGCAGGCCATAGGTTTGCCTCCACAAGTCTAGAAAACCCGTATTTTTTATTAGTTTTATTGAGAAAGAAATAGCAATGAGACAGTTTCAAAAAATGTTAGTAGGACACTTACAATAATTAATATATTGCATATTGTTGTTTTCATAACAGTTATTCAATGTATAAGATGCAGGCATGATATCGTGTCTAAACACAGTACAAATCTTTCTCATTGAGCTAAGAGACAGTAGCTGTATATCTATGCTATTTTGTATCTACAGATACCATCTTTGAGCACTGCTCTGTATATGGCATCTTTGGTTTCTACTCCATCCTGGTTTTCATCACATTAGCCCTATAAGTGGACTCCAAAGTAGAGTTCTGTGTTATCCCTTATATCATAGACAATTTTTGTCCCCACTCTGTCATGACAGGTTGAATCATGTTTTGTGGGTGTTGTCAGGCACCAGGGTAATAGTTGCAGTGGCTCAGTTTACTGGTACTGGCCTGGTGGAAGCAATCACGGATCTTTTTCCAGCACTGGGTTTCATTGTGGTACAGTGAGATTGGTCTTGAACTTCATTAGTAATCCCTGAATTAAATTCTCTCCCTCCCTCAAGTGGTAGACACCACTAGCCACACCTGGGTTGTTTCAAATTGGGGAAGGTGGTGTGGGCAATTCTTTCCTTCTTGTTTCTACAGTGTGTCTTTGCATTTTGATTTACTGAAAGCAGGCAATGTGGTTTCACACCTAACTTCCTTAGCTCTTGAAGGTAGTTTGGTGCATGATCAGCTGTTCCACCTGCTGTGTCTGTGGGGAGAGATGACTGTCAGATCTTATTCAGCTGCCACTTTGTTCTTTTATTTTTGTTTTTGGTGGAACTGGAAATTGAACTCAGGCCCTTGCGCTTGCCAGGCAAGCACTTAATCTACTGAGCCATCCCCACCGCCCTTCAGCTGCCACTTTGATTTGTTCCCACCCCACTTTTTTTGCCTTTTCCTGAGAGTCTATTTTATTACATTTCTTTCTTTTATGTTTTTAAAATTTTCATTCATTTTAATGAGAAAAAATAGCAATGAAACAGTTTCAAAACACATTAGTAGGATAGTTATGGTAATTAATACATTGTGTATTGTTGTCTTCATAGTAGTTATTCAGAGGACCAGATACAGATATGATGTCTTTTCTAAACATTATTAGTTCTCATTGAGCTAATAGAAGGTAGGTGTATATCTATCCTATCTTGTGTATACATATATATTTTTTTCACTGCAAAATGGTCCTTTATTTATATCCCCCATTTTTTTGTTTTGTCAGAGATGGGTGTCCCATTGTTGTTAGAGAAGTGGTTTTTGAAGAAGTCTTTAAAGGACCCCTTCATACTTGACACCAGTTCAAATACTGTAGGTACTTGAATTCAGCAAAATAACCCAGTGTAGTCCAATAGTCTATAATAGGAGTGAGTTATCAGCAGAACTGGCAATGTCTGAAGTTGCTGACTTGAGCCTTTTATAGCTCAGCATATAAATATGGCATTACTTTTTATACACCACCCAGCAGAAAAGTATAACCACAACTTGTAACATTTCTTATTTTTAAAATAAATTTATTAGTACAGGTTTACAGTACATAATGATTACACTGATTTTAGGAAATAGGAACATGCACAGAGCATATCTGAATTCTATCTTTCCCCTTCACCACCACACCACCATTTTGCCACAATCATGTTCATTTATTTATAAATCCTTACAAAAAAGATTATGCTAAATAAAGATACACTTTAAAATTTTTAAATACATTGACCATGCTAGATTATAATCTTTCTCTGTCTCTCTCTGTCTTCCTCAATCTCTCTTTCCCAACCTATCCTTCCCTCTCCTGTCATGTCTTTTGTGTTGCACCTTATTTATATATTGAATTTTTCATATAAGAGGAAACATGTTGATTTAAGCTGTGCATCTTATTTACTTCCATGAACATTATGGTCTCAAGATGCATCCATTTTCCTGAAAAAGACACAGGTTTGTCCTTTTTTTCTGTATTTCAGGAAAGGGGCTAGAGGGTGCTCAGAGTCTCACTATTGGATCTGACTCATAGTGATCTGCCTGTTTACAGACTCCCGAGAGCTGGGATTACAGGTGTGTGCCACCATGCCCAGTCTCAATCTCTGTCTCAGTGCACCCCAGGGGTGGGGCTGGCATGGAAGGCCCTGGGGTCAAACTCCCAGCCCCTGTGCCTGCTTGTGGGCACTTTAATTCACTGAGCTACTTGGCCAGCCCTAGGTTCATCTTTCTTCATGGCAGAGCATTACTCCATTGCATATAAATGTCACATTTTCTCTATCCATTCATTTGTTGGTGAAATACAGGCTGCTTTCCAAGATTTACATACCATGCATTGTTCTGCTATAGAAAACTCCATCTCTTCTTAATTTCTTTTTTAATTAAAACTTTACCTTTTGTAACCCTACATTTCTTAGTGCTTATTCTATTTGTTAAACCCTGGAAAACACTTACTAGTTTGTTTTGTTAAGGAAAAACATCTCTTATCATTGGAAAAGTTAGGTTGCAAAACAAAAGGTTATTTATTTTTTCATTTTTCTTTACTTTTAAATCAGGTCACAGGGATTTTAACTAGAAGTACTTCATGATGACATGCGTATTGAAATTTTACATGTCAAAGATTTCAAAGAATAAAACAGGCAAAACATTTGAAGCTGAAAATGTCATGTAGAAATGATATAGAAAGTTCCAGCAGAGCTTTGTCATTGTTGAGCCCTAGATTTGACAATCATTAATTTGCTATTAATAAATCTTACTGTTAGGAGGACTCGCTTCATCAGCTGCAGGAAGGGTTTGTTCTTTAGACAACCAGTGCTTTAAGCAGTCTGTCAAATTGATTCAGACATCCAAGGGAAGAGGAGATGTAATTAAATCTTTTCAATAGACTGGCTAAGCACTCATCTGCTGCCACTGATAGATACAATATGGGAGTGTCTAAGTTTTCTTTACCCTTTCCTTTAATATTTTTAAAATGTTCTTTAATACATACCAACCCAGAGCAGAATTGGGATTACACTGTAATGTTAAACTACTTCTGTGATATATGGATAAAGAAAACTCACCTCAGAAAAGCTAAATAATTAGTTTTCCTTATGTGCTATATGATGTATTATGTAAACACATTGGTACAGTATTACCTCATAGTTTGGGTTATGATACAGGAGGAATGAAAAATGTTAGGTTATCCATCCCAGTAACTATACATTTTTGTCTCTTCTTTCTTCCCCCAGACATCAAAAATTAATGGAAGTGAGAACTTCAGTTTAGTTTTCTGCAGGGAAACTTGGAGCAGAAGAATAACATTATATTTCAGTCAGAAACTTAACTCAGGCAGTATCACATTTTCTTGGTGCTCTGTCTTTTCACCTTTTGTTTAGATAATCTACCTGCTGTGACCCACAAAATGCACCTAGAAGCAAGTGCCATTTCTGCTCCCTTGCTCTGTTTCTCTTTCGTCCATGACACTCTTAGTTGCCTACAGATCTATGTCCTTGACTTTCCTGCTGTAGTGAGGAAAGAATAAATTTCAGGACTGTGAATCTGACTGTAAATGTATGGGAAAGACTAGACTGAGCACAGGTTAAAGTTACCTTACTGCCTGCCCTGCTTACTCTGTGACCTTTCATGAAATATAAAAGCAAACATATCATCCCTTAGTCTTGGAGCAGCTCTAAATACCAGATTCATGGAGAAATACAAGAAAATAGTGCTCTCTTCCTAAACAGTTTTATAGGTCTTTTGCTCCTAAAATGAGCAATTTTACCTTGAGGAAAATGGCCTTTTCCAGTATGTGAAAAAACTTTTATACCACGAGTGGAAAAGTATCTTAAAAGGCCAGCAATCAATGCCCCCAAATGATGAATTATTTTACCCAGTTCCACTGATTATCCCATAGAGTTGCACAGGCTCTGTGCTTCTAAAACATATTCAGAGAACACTTCTGACTTGCAGCATTTGTTGCTGAGAGATGTTGATGGTATTGTAAAGACCTACTCTAATGTATGGTGCAAGGGAGACATTGGCTTCTACACCTAGAATATATTGAGTGCTTAGAGTGTTCTGTGACTTTGGTGTACCAAAGAATTTAAAATATTTATCAAACTGCACTAGTGTCTTCCAATCTAGTTGGAAAGGCAAAGTATACACAACTAGAAAACCAAGGGCCAGCCAAATAGCTCAGCAGATTAAAGTACAGTGGCTGGTTTTCTATCCTGGGCATGTGGTGCCAGCCCTACCCCTGGGCATGCTGAGATGGGGATTGATGCTAGGCACGGTGGGGTGAGCCTATAATCTCAGCACTTGGGAGACTGAAAACAGAAGGATCACTATGAGTCTGATCTATGTTGTGAGACCCTGTAGACTCTGTACGAAATACATTTTTAAAAAATGCATGTAATCACCTATACGACATTATTGTGTCAGTCAACCGGTGCGACTAATAGCCTCAAGAATCTCAGTGGTTCGCAATAAGAATCATTCATTATCTGTGACGCATCTGGAATTTGGCTATATATGCTGAACTCAGCGAGGCTTGGTTCCAAACCATGGGTTTAACAATGGTTTATTCTACTTGTCTGTAGGGCTTGCAGTACTGGATGACTTGGACTTCTTAAAATGGCAGAAGCAAAAGGTCCCAGAAAATAGGAAAATAAGCAGTGTTCACAATGACTTGTCTTAAAGTAGCTTACATTCATCCTGTGGGAGAACAGTAACTACAGGCAATCACATTGCCAAGTTCAACATTGCTGGGAACTAGAAATGTGTTCCTCATATAAGGTAAAGTTAAGAGATATTGAATATTTGATGAAAAATACCCTAGCCTAGCACAACAATATTCATTTAGGTGTATAAATAACAGAATACTGTGAGAATCAGCGTGAAAGATGAATGAGAACATGATTTCTGAGACATCGAGGAACTATAGATGTTTTCTTGGCAGTCGTGGTTATAATCTATTGCTTGAAAATGTCCATAAATCTTTTTGTACCTATCAAAGAGATAAATTCCTCTTACCAATGAAAATAATCAAATTACAGTAAGTTCTCTGAACATGAACTTATGGAAAAAGAAAATCTATTCTGCCATCATAAAATTAGTGTTTGGGACTGTTATGGTTTGTGTCTAGTTGTCCCCCCAAAGCCTCATGTAGTCATGGGGTGGGGATTTCTAGAGTTTTTGATTAACTCATGGTCCACTAGGATTATGTGTGATCCAAGGCTGGGATTATGAGTCTTAGTAGAGCTGGGATTATGGGTGTGAGTACTACACCACTGCCTGGGGCAGAGAGCCTGAATGGAATATAAGAGACAGACTTTTTCAGTGATTTTTCTTTGTTGTTGTTGCTGTTCCGCTGCCACGAACTGCTGCCCTGTGCCATGTGCCCCTCTGCCTTGGAGCCAGCTGAATATGGACTGAAACCTCCAGTAACTGTGAGCTAAATAAACCTTTCCTTCCTTCATTTTGGGTGTTGGGTATTTGTCCCAGCGATGAGAAAAGAGTAACTAAGACAGGGACTTTTTAGTGGTGTTTTTATAGAAAAATTTTCTGCTACCCTAAACAACTCATGAATGCTGATTTAGGAGAACTTAATAATAGTTGCCTTCACGCTACACTTCACCTGGGTAAAAGTATGTGATCTTCTCATGGCTACTATGACTCTGAAATTGTTCTTCTTTGTGGCAGAGTAATACTCCAGTGTGTATAAACACTACATATTTTCTATACATTCATTGTTTGTAAACACATAGGCTGAAATAAAAATGTAGCTATTATGAGTTGTATTATTGTAGCCATAGGTATACATTCTTCATTGCACTATGATGTATTAAACTTTTTTGGAAAATACCTTGAAGAGGAATACTAAGTTGAATGGAATTGCTATTTTGAGTTTTTTGAGCAAAATCTATAGATTTACAGAGTGGTGGTACTAGATTATAATCCCACCAACAATGTGGAAGGATGCCTTTTACTCTGCAGCCTCCCAGAATTTGATCTTTATTGATTTCTTGATGATAACTATTATTTCAGGAGTATGATGGAATCTCAGTGTTGTTTTTATTGTATTTCTCTTAGACCAGAGACCCTGAACATTTTTCATGTATTTACTTGCCATTTGTTCTTCATCTGAGATGTGTCTTTTCATTTCAGAAAGAGTTGTACCTATGTTATCTTCCAGCAGAGAAAATGTTTATTCCTTTGATCCATCTTTACTTTAATTTAGTGCATCTTAAAAATATTCTACATGTGCATAGACAGTTTTGCCAGCCGCAATTTTAAAGAGGCTATCTTTCCTCAAGCAGACCTATTCGGCCCTTTTGTCAAAGGTCATGTGGCTGAATGTGTCAAGGGTTGACTATGAATACTTTATTCTATTACACTGGTTCACACATCTTTTTGTGCCAGTACCATTGCCTTTATTAAATTAGTATAGCTTTCTAATAAGCTTGAGATCTGGGATGGTGATGCCTTTCACTTTGTTCTTGTTTCCCAGGATTACTTCCTATATTCTGGGACTCTTCAGGTTCCACATAAATTTTATTTATTTATTATGGTACTGGGGATTGAACTCAGGACCCTTCAATTGCCAGGCAAGTGATTATTTTCCAGAGCTATCTCCCCAGTCTCTTCCATATAAATTTTAAAGTTGCTTTCTCTAGTTCTATAAAGACTTCTCTTGGTATTTTGTTTGGGATTGCAATACACACACACACACACACACACATATTCTGTCTCAAATTATGGCCATGTTTACAACATTATTTTTACCAAGGAACAGGGGTATCTTTCTATTTTCTGATGTATTTTCTGTTCTTTTTTGAAGTAAAGTAATTTTCATTATAGAGCTCTTTAACTTTCTTTGTTGAGTTAATTACTAAATACTCAGTTTTTCTTGAAGCTGTTATGAATGTTACTGTTTTTCTTGTTTTCTTCCTTAATGGGTTCATTATCGGTGTACAAGAACACTACTGCTTTTTCTGTGTTGATTTAGTAGGCTTCTACTTTTCTTGAATATCTGAATATGTTTATTAGTTCTAGCAGTTCTTTGCTAAAGATTTTCAACAAATGATAATGTCTATATACAAATGTCTTCTATACAAATGATAATGTCATCTACAAGTAATTTGACTTTTTCTGCCCTTTTTTCTGGTTGTAATAACTAATGTTTTGAGTAATACATTGATGAAGATTTCTAAAAGTGGACATCCATATCAGGTTTCTGATTTTAAAAGAAGTATTTTGGTTTTTACCAATTCAATATGATGTTGGCAGTAGGTTTGTTATAAATGGCTTTTACCTAATTAAGATGGGATTCTACTACACCCATTTTCTTCAGAGTTTTTATCATGAAGGCATGTTTTCTTTTTTCAGTTTATTTCTGTCTATTGAGATGGTCATGTGCTATTTGTCCTTATTTATGTTTATGTGATGTATCACATCCATTGATTTGCATATATTGAAACATCCTTTCACACCTGAGATGAAGCCTATTTGTCATGTTGTATTGTCTTTTTAATGATGCATGCTTTTGCTGCTGTCTTATTGAAGATCTACGTCTATGTTCACTAAAGTGATTGGCCTATAGTTTTCTTTTCTGGTTGAGTGGTTGTCTTGTTTTTGGAATCAAAGAAATGATAGCTTTAGGGAATGTGTTTAGCAGACTACTTCATTATACTTTCATTAGACAGTTTGAGTATGGGTATCAGACATTCCCTAAGGTTTCCATGCAATTCTGTGGTAAAGAAATCAGGTCCTATATTTTCCTTAGTTTGCAGAGTTTTGTTATTGTTGTTGCCTTAGTTTCATTGCCTGTTTATGGATTATTCAGAACTTTTATATCTTCTTGGTTCAGTTTTGGTAATTCCACTGTGTCCAGGAATCTATTCTTTTTATATATATATTTCTTCTATTTTCTTTAATTTATTGGAGTACATATTTTGAAAATAACCAAACTTCTGGATTTTAGTGGTGTCTATTATGATTTAATTCTTCATTTAGTCATTTGGATCAATTTTTTCTTTTTTTGATGTGATTAGCTAAGTTTTCCTATTTTGCTTAATCTTCATAAACAAGCTCATAGATTCATTGATTCTTTATATTGTGTATTAGTCTCAATTTCATTAATTTCTGCAGTGATGTTTACAATTTTCTTTCTCATTTAAATTTTGGATTTGGATAATTTTATATTTCTAGGCTCATTATGGAATTTATTTGGACTTGCTTTCTTTGTTCTGACCTACAGATTTCCCTCTTAGGACAGGTATCATTGATTCTCATGGATTCTGTTTTGTTGTACTTGCATTATCATCTGATTTTAGTTTATTTATTTATTTATTCCGTATTTTAGGGAAGGGTCTACAGGGTGTTCAGGGCCTCACCACTAGATGGGATTGGTAGTGAGCCTACTGTTTACAGCTTCCCAAGAACTGTGATTACATGCATGTGCCAACACGCTCAGTCTCAATTGCCCTCTCAGTGTACCCTGGGGGCAGGGCATGCACGGCAGGCCTGGGGATCGAACCCGCATCCCCTGTGCCCATTTGTGGGAGCTTTAATCTGTTGAGCTAGTTGGTCGGCCCAATTTTTATTTATTTCTTATTTCTTATTTTGATTTTAGGAAATGCTTAATTTCTTCAGTGATTTCCTCTGTGACCACTGATCAGTCAGTAGTATATTGTTCAATATACACATATGTTTGCAAAACTTTTATGATATATTTTGGCAGTATTTTGCATTATCATTTCACTATTATCTGATATTACATATGAGATAATTTTGATCTTTTTGTAGAGTTTAAAGCATTCTTTAAGGGGAAATATGTGATCTACTGTGGAAAAAATTATGTGTAATGCTGAGAAAAATGTGTGCCCTCTTGTTGGAAAGAACACTGTAGATACTTATTATGTCAATTTGCCCAAAGATGTGATTCAGTACTGACATTTCTGCTGGCTATTGTCTAGTTTTCCCATCTATTTGTGATAATGGAATATTGACATCCTCTACCACAATTATGTTGATGTTTATCTGGCCTTTTCTGCCTAGTACTGTGTACTCCTGAAGCCAGTTGCTAATGTTTGGTGAGCATATATTTATAGCTCTTACGTCTTCCTGACCAGAACACAGTGACCATCTTCACCTCTTCTGATCAGTTTTGCTTTACAAAAAACATTGTCAGAAAATAGGATAGCTACTCTAAATTTTCAGAGTTCTGTTACAAGGACTATTGTTTGAAATTTGACTTCTGGTCTATGAAATTCTTTTCAAATGAAATGTGTTTCTTGCACACATCATATTGTTTTTTTATGTTATTGGTACATGTTTATAGTAAATGTTTATTAGTACATGTTTTTTCCATAATTTTATTGAAGGACAAATAGCAATGAGATAGTTTCAAATCAAATTCCTAGGTCATATTCAATAATTAATACATTGCATATTGTTTTCTTAGTGGTTATTTGTTGTACAAGATGCAGAATTGATCTTCTATCTACAAACACTATTAGAACAGATCCCTGTATTCATTGAATATTAGTACACGATTATATGTGCATTTTACAAGCACCTCAAGGACTTGGCACATGTACCTAATATGGATTGTTGCTCTTTAATGCCCTTCCCTTTCTTCTGTCCCTATCTCCTCTAGTTCCCCTTTTATCTTTTTCATTCTTGTTGATATTAATAATCTTAGTTAATATTTATATATATAATATCCACATTCATTGTGATTATTAGAACCTTATACATGCCATTATTTCACTCTACATTTACCCTATATCCTAACCCTCATGACTCACCCCTGGTTCCCTGGACCCCTTTCCATTTGCAAGAGATACATCTCACTGTCTCATTCTATCTTTTATTTTTCTCTTAGTTTGTACTTTTCTTGTTCAGAAGAGAGACAGCATATAATATTCAAATCTAGGTGTCTAATTTATTTAACATAACATATTTTACGGGTGCATGCACTTTTCTATGTCTCAAATTTGTCTTTTTTATAGCTGAATAGTACTCTATTATATAGCGAGGCTACATTTGCTTTACCGAATTATCTATTAATCAGTACACAGTTCATTTACAGAGTTTTCCTACTACAATTTGCACTGCTATGTACACCAGAATGTGTGTATCACTGTAGTATGATTTCCTAAACTATTTAGGAAGACATATAGAAGAGAAGTGGCTAGATCACATGGAATTTCACTGGTTGCACTAGTTTACACTCCAAAAATCAATGTAGGCAAGTTACTTTTTCATCGCAGCCACAGAAGCATTTGTTATTTTCTGATTTCCTGATAATTGTAATTCTTTCTTGAGTAAGATGGAATTTTATTGGGGTTTTAATTTGAGTCTATTTAGTAATCAAAATGCTGAATATCTTTGCATAGATTTTTTTGTCTATGTTTACTTCTTCCTCTATGTAGTGTTCATTTTACTTGCCTATTTTTGACAAAGTCTTAATTTTAAGTGGTAAAATAATTTTTGAATGTTTTACATATTCTAGTTATTAGTCCTCTACTGAGAAGTAGCTGGCAATTTTGTGCCTATTCTCTTTCCTAATTTATTGCTTTGCTTTTAGTATGATGTAATTCTATTTGCAGATCCTTGCCATTATATCTTGTAAGTTGAAGTTCTATTTAGAAAACATTATTCCACACCTATTCATTCAAGTGTTTTATCTATCTTACTTCCCAGTATGTTTCATGTCTCTGTTTTAATGTTTAGATATTTGATCCGTCTTGTTTCTCATTTAGTACATTGTGAGAGATAAGGGTATAGTTTCAATCTTTTGCACACACTTAGCGAGTTTACCCAGCCTAACATTAAATAAGTTATTTTCCCACCAGAGTATACATTTTGCCCCTTTGTCAATGATTAAATAGATAAATGTGTCTAAGGATATTTCGGAATCCTCTGTTCTGTTCCATTGATCAATGTATCTGTTTTTATTGTAGTAACATACTGTTTGTATCATTATTTCTTTGTAGTACAATTCAAAGCTCTTGTAAGGGATTTTGCTTTGCTTGTATTGCCCAAAATTGCTTTTGCTATTATGGGTCTCTTCTGGTTCCAAATGAATTTTAGCATTATTTTTTCTAGTTCTGTAAAGTACACAATTGATATTTTCATTGGTACTGCATTGACTGTGTATGACATTTTTGGTGGTATGGTTATTTTGACAATATTGGTTCTGTGTAGCCAGGAGCATAAGTTTTCTTTCCATTTTCTGATGTATTCTTCAATCTGCTTTTGCAAAGTAGATTGTAATTTTTTTTGCAGAAGTCTTTCATTTCCTTCATTACAGTTATTTCTAGGTATTTCATTTTTCTAGAAGCTATTATGAATAGTATTGTTTTCAATACTATTGAAATTTCATCAAGTTCATTATTGGAGTACATAGATGCTAATAATGTTTATATTTTGACCTTTTATCCTGCTACATTGCTGAAGTTGATTACTAATTCTCAGAGGTTTTTGGTGGAATTCCTTGAGTCTTCCACATAGAGTATAGTGTCATTGGAAAATAATGATAATTTGAGTTGCTCCTTTCCTGTATATATCCCTTTTGTTCTTTCTCTTACCTGAATTCTCTAGCTAATTTTTCAAAAATTATGTTGAATGGAAGTGGTAACAGTGTGCACCATTTTCTTGCCCCTAATCTTAGAATAAATGACTTTAGTTTATACCCATTTAATATGCTGCTGTCTGCTGGCTTGTCATAAACACTTTTTTCACGTTCACATAAGGTCCTCATTTAGCTGTTTTCTTCAGGTTTTTTTTTTATCATGAATCATTGGATTTCGTCAAAATCTTTTTCTATATCTATTGATATGAACACATGGGTTATTTTTTGCCTTCCTTATGTTTATGTGATGTATTGATTTGCACATGTTGAACTATCCTTGTATTTCTGAACTCAAACCTACTGGTCTGACATGAGATACGATCTTTTTGATGATATGTTGAATTGTATTTGCTAAAATCTTGAGGATTTTGCATCTATATTCATTAATATGATTTATAATTTCATTTTAGTTGAGTGAGTTTAATTCACTGAGTTTAATTAATTTAGTTGAGTAAGTTCAGTTTAGTGAATTTAATTTCCATTTTGGGGGCAGAAAGCTTGAAGAGTATTGATGATATGATATCCTTACAGGATTTATAGTACTCAGCAATGAATCCATCAGGTCTTGAGCTTTTTTCAGTTGATATATTCTGTGTTATATCAATTTCATTGCTTGTTATTAGGTTGTTAAGCATATTTATATTTTCTTCAGTTGGCTTTAGTAATCTGAATGAGCCTAGGAATCTGTCAATTTCTTCAAAATTTACAAATTAGTTGGAATACAATTTTCAAAATGAAAGTGATTAGTGTCTTCTGGATTTTGACAGTGTCTGTTGTTTCACCTTTGTAATATCTCATGTCATTAATGTGAACTCTCTCTCTCTCTCTCTCTCTCTCTCTCTCTCTCTCTCTCTCTCTCTCTCTCTCTCTCTCTCTCTCT
>PVKA01027076.1:0-20410 GCA_004027165.1 Ctenomys sociabilis
GCTCTGAAGCACCCACAATAATGCAGCAGGGCTCTGTCTGTCATTTCTCGTCTGCAGCCAGAGAGTCTTGCCTGTCTCACTCGGTAAGGGGCGCTTTACAGTCACACCCTGTCTGAAGAGCCAGGGGACCCTGCTCCAAACATTTTTTAAAGCTCCTTGCACCAGGCCCTGAGGAGCCTCCTGGGGGCCTGCATAGTGCTGTGGGATGAGTTTAGGGTAAAACTATGCGAAATAGCCAATATCCGACAATTATTTGACTTAATAAAAAAAATAGCAATTCCATTTGGTGTAGCTAAAGTAGAAAAAGATATAATTACAAGATGTGATTATAGTTTCTTAGTATAATTGAGAGACGGGCAGGGTGCATTGGATCTAGGAAGGTGTGATTATGAGCTGGAGGAGTCCAGGAGGAGGGCCGTGGGCTCCTGCCTTTCAGAACCAGTAATGACGACAGTGCTGATGCCCACTGTGGCGTGCTTCTGGCTTGCTTCTGTCTTAGGGGCGTACACATTCATTCATAGCCCACAGTGTGCCCAGTATTTACCATGCTCAGCCGTTGTGCTACATTTTTCTGAGTGCTGTGGGGGTGGTGGGGTGCAATAGAGGTCTGAGGATGAACAGAACAGATTCAAAGGAGCAGGCAGCAAGTGAAGCAGACTGATGGTTGAAATGGAGCAGATAGAACCGAAGAGGGTAAAGGCTGTAGGGGAATGGAAAAGGGGTGCAGCTTTAATCAGAGCAGCCTGAGGGGCTCATTGCAGAGGATTCCAAGGAGGTGTGAACTGGGCAATTTCTGGGAGGAGAGCTATTGTGAAGTCCCTGAGCGGGGACCAGTCTGGCTTGTTGATGATGCAGCATGTTGGAACACATTGAGAGAGGACAACAGAGAGGCCACAGCAGGGAGTCCTACAAGTTTGTGAAGAACTTTTTTTTAGTCCACTTTTTTGATTAAGAAGACAGGTACAAGAAGGTTAAGTAACTTGCTCAAACATTGTCTGTAGAAAAAGCTAGGGCTTCTCGTCCAGGGCAGTAGGGAGTCATGGAAGGCCTTTGCACAGGGCAGCAGCATGGCCACAGCCACATGGAAATGTTGGTATGATTGCTCTGAGTTGCTGTGGTCCTGCTCCTTGGAAACCCTTCACATTCACTTGCAGAAAGCCTGGCCTCTGGTGTTAAGAGCTGGAGTATTCAGGAGGTGACTAGATCCCAAAGAAGGGGCCCCCGAGAGACCCTCCTCACTTCCACTGGGTGAGGACTCAAGGAGAAGGTGCCATGCTGTAAGCTGGAATACAGGTCCTCACCAGACCCCAAGTCTACTGTCTTATCTTTGTTTCCCAGCCCCCAAAACTATAAAAATTAATTTCTGTTGTTATGAGTTATGTGGCCCAGGGCTATGCTGCTGCAGCTAGGACAGGATCCAGAGAGCCAGCTGTCAGAATGCTCCTGGCCTGGGGGTGAGGGGGCCCCTGGGTGGTAACTGTGGCGGCAGAGGATCTCAGAGCTTTCTTCTAGGGTCACAGTAAGATCCAGGCTGGCCCCAGGGTCATGGATTTGAGCTTGCATTAATACTTCTTATCCTCTGAGAAGTCTTTATTTATTTATTTATTTGGCAGAACCAGGGATTGAACTCAGGCCATTGCGCTTACCAGGAAAGCACTTATTCTACTCAGCTATCTCCCCAGCCCCTTCCTCTAAGAAGTCTTAAAATCTTACAACACATTGACCTCCTGATCTTCATAGAACCTAGAGGGCAAGTAGTTTTATTATTCCCACCTTTAAACAGATGTGTGCAGATTGTATCTCAATAAAGTTAACTTACAAAGAAAATACATTTGCTTTTTCTGTTACTAATACTTGATGATGATAGAGAATTTTAGAAACATGAAAACAGATAGAAAGTAAATTTCCCATATCTTCTCTTGTCCTCATCACAGATAATCAATATAAACATATCTGTATGTTGACTTTCTGTCTCCTCCTCATAGCCCCATTTTGTAGATGAGGTTGCTAAGGCCCAAAAAAGCTGGGCAGCTGGCCCTGCGACATACAGTAGCATCTCTGGCACCTGTCTGCGTTGTCTGGGATCTTAGTTCCTGGGCTCTGTTGCTTTTAGGCAAACCCTGGAATGTCAGCATTGGTGGGTTCTATTACGACACCCCTAAACCCCCCTCACCTACCCACTCCATCCCCAGCATTACATCAACATCGGAATGAGGCCTAATGGAAGACAGGGTCCTGCCCAGCCTGTAGATTGGTCAAGAACAGATACAGGAGATCTCACTCCTAAGAAGAAATCAGCTAAGAGTGCATGCTGGGTTGATGTAATATGTAATAGCTGTTTCCAGCCTGGCCCCAGCCTGGAAGTCGCAGGGGGCCAGCCCAACCCTGCCCTAGATGGTGCTAGGGACCACAGGGAAGCCTGGGCACAAGATTCCTATCCCTCAGCCAGCCCTGGATGGGAGGGGAGAGGGATAGGGAGAGGCTGGGGCTTTGCCCAGCTTCAGGCCTGTAAGAGTTGTTGCCTACGCTCTGGTGGTACATTTCTTTTCTGGCTCTGGTGCTGACAGATTTCCCCCTGGTGCTGCCAGGGACACAGCCCTGGCTTCCAGCTCCGCTCAGCCACTGGGTGGTCTTGGGTAGGGTCTTTACCCCTCTACCTGTAAGGTGGCATCATAATGGTATGGTGTGGGTTACAGAGAGATGTGCAGGCAAGGGTTGGCATGGGTGTGGCACGTGGGTGCTCAACACAGGGCAGTTCCTCTGGCTCCTAAACTGCCGCAGAGTGTTGGCCTGGCTGGGGGAGTGAGTGGACTGCAGACAGCCCCCGCAGCCTCCTGCCACACTTGGCTAGACCAGGTAGGGCCCAGCCAGTACACAGTGCAGGAGGAGGCAGAAGTGAGCTTCCAGCAGGCCTTGGAGTCCCAGGGAGCAGACACGGGATGCGTTAGAGCAAGTCCTGTCCCCGCGTTATGCCTCAGTGTCCCCATCTATAAAATGAAGAGAATATTTGGAGTCAGCTGCTTATGAAGAGAGAATAGCCCCTGTGGGAATTATCCCACCTCTCAGAACCTTTCTTCATCTGTGAGATGGAGATAATAAATAGCTGCCCGATCTGTGCACTTGGTGCAGGGCTCAGAACCAGGCTGAGAACTGGAGACACCCTTGGAACTACGAAGCACCTGTGTATTGTTTGTGGAGCCCCTGAGGGGAGGGGACTGGCACACCTGGCCAGCTTAGGCAGGCCTACAATCAAAGCCCACAGTGACAGGGACTACAGACGCCACTAACAACACACCCTTTGATTTAAGGGCTCCAGAGTATTTCTGTGGCCAGGGTGTGGCCCTCCCTTGGAAGGGGCCCTGAGGCAGCTGTGACCCAATCGCAGACCACAGTCCCGCTGCTGAGGAGGGGCAGTGCACCCAGAAGTCTTCAGGCCCAAAGCGCTGGAGCCCTGGATGTTCTGGCCAGGCTTGGGGTGAAGGGACACAGGGTGTTGGGCCACCACCCTAGGAGCAGAGGTGACTGAGAGGGGGCTGCAGTGCCGAGTTAACTAGGGGAGCAGGCAAAAGAGCATAGTGTAGCACGAGCCCATAGGGACTCAAGTGTGGTTTTAAAAAAATTATCCTTGCACAATCTTGAGACATAGTAGATATCTTACCATACTCTTATAAAGATTTTAGTGATGGTGATGATAAATTATTAGGTAGATTGCAAAATAATTCTGCCATCTGACGTCATCAGGCTGGGGTGGAGGAGGTACCCACAGTGGGAGGACACCAAAAGGCTGGGTGTCAGCCTGGGGGTGTCAGCAGGCTTCCAGAACCTGGAGCACATGGCTGCAGGGAGGAGTCACACTGGAGGATGGTCCCGAGGGGTTCCTGGGGGTGGGTCCAGGACTCTCTTCCTGGGAGCAAGCCTGAGTGCTTGCGGGTTGGAGACATAGTCGGCATTGTGACCAGACAGCCTAAAGCAGGACCCCACAGCCTCAGAGGAGCACAGGGTCAGAGCCAGAAGGTGAGTATCCCCCTGGCCATGGGGCCACCCTCAGTGGGACTGGGAAGTGGGACAGACCCAGGGCCCCTGGCTGGGAAGGCGCGTGAGCCTTCAGGTTCTGGTGTCCAGCGGGATTCTAGGATAAGGCTAGACTTGGGCAGGTCCTTTCTTGTTCTTAGACCCCTGAAATTCAGGCTTTCCAGCATCTTTGCAGGAGAGGTGGCACATACTATAACTGGGAGCCTCGGGGAGCCCAAGGCAGGAGGACCACAAATGCAAGTCCAGCCTGGTGAACTTGGCGAGTGGGGCTGTTGCAGTCAGTTCTTGGGGGTGGGAGTGAGGCAGTGGGCAGCAAGGCTACTGCTATTTTTCATTGAAGGTTGGATTCCATCTATTATTTTGTAACCCATTAAGAAGAAAGAAGCAGTAGACAGTTGACTGTGAATTGCATCCCGGGTTCAGAGATGTTAAAAGTGTTAAAACCTGGCTGGACGTGGTGGCACATGTAGTCCCAGCACTCTTGGAGGCTGAGCTAGGATGTTGGAAAGTTCAAGCCTATCCTGGGCTACTTAGGGATTTAGTAAGACCCTGTCTCAGAAAAATGGAAAAAGGACTGGGGATGTAGTTCAATGTGAAGGTGTGGAGTTCAGTTCCCAGTGCTGTTAAGCAGTAGCAACGAGAAGATGCAGATCTGCGTCTTAGAAGCGTGTGATGAGTGGCAGACCCTCCCTGTTCTGTTAATAGGCTTTCACACACTTAGTCCTCAAGCAGCCCTGCAGTCCTCTTTATATAGGTGAAGAAACCAGCCCTGAGTACTTAAGTTTGCATGGTCACACAGCCAGCAAGAGGAAACGCTGGGTTCTGAACCTGCTTTTACTAGATCTTCCTGCCTTTCCCTCATCCTACCTCTCAAGAGTGAAACGCCTGAGTCCTGGTCCTTGGGAAGAAGACTGTTCATACTGTAGAGTGGGTGTATGCCGGGTCAGAAGTGCTCCAGGACACTGGTCATTGAGTGCCCCATGCTATGAGCCATGGAGGAGGGCTGAACAGATGTCAGGAAGGACTTGGAGAGCTTGTTGGCTGGTCATTAGCCTCATCCTTGGTATGACTATTACCATGAGCAGCTTGGCTCGTGGCCCATCCTAGAGAAAGGCCACGGAGATCCACCCCACACGGAACCCTGGAGTCTCGCCCACACTGCCCCATGCATTCAGTCATTTCCTAAACCGCTAATTTTCAATTTAATTTTTTGAATAGGACCCTTGTTCATGTATCGATTGCTTTCTGCAGTGAAGCACGAGTCCCTATGTTAGAGCAGAGCAAAACACATCCAAGCCGTGCTGGGCTCATGAGCTTGCAGGACAAAGGGATCATGGAGAGTCAACATCCAGCCCCCAAAACCTGAGGCAGGTACCTGCAGGAGAAGAGAGGGAAAGAAGTAGGGAGAAAATGGGCCTTGCCCCAGGACAGGGGACTGCAAGGCAGCCAGGAGGAAAGAATTTTTGAGCTGTACTTTAAAAGATGAGCAGATGAGAATGGAGTCTGGGGAACAGTGGCAGGAGAAACTGACTGTGCAGAGGCCCTGAAGGGTGGAGGAAGCTGGCCTTTGAGGAATTAAAAGCACCCTGTGTATGTGCAGCTCTGATCCCTAGGCAAAGTGAACTGGGAGAGAGAGGGGTGTGGCCAGGAAGTGGAAAGCTCAGATTTGCATATTTGGAAAATAGGCAAGATGGTTGGCTGCAAAGACTAAATAACAGGTGGGTGGGGCATGATGGAGTGGAAATAATCAGAGGTCTGAGAAATATTGCAGACAAGGGATGGGACAAAGGATGAGATTAATAATAGCTTGGCTTTGGGTATGAGAGAGGGTGCCATTGAGGCTCTGACTGGTCCAGCAATTCCCTTTATGGCCTGATTTGCAGGGGGAGGTGAGCTGTAGCAAGAAGTCTCCACCCTGGTGGCACCTCCTTCCCTGGACTGGGTTTGGTCCACTCTTCCTCAGACTGTGCTTAGATACAGTCTTGGGGTTTGCTGGATGGTGTGCAAGGTGATGTCCCAGGACATGGGTATGCACAGCACCTGTCCCCAGAGCTGGCACCCACAGGGTAGTGGATGCTGGCCTCTGCTTCAGAGGTTCTGTCATCCTGGAGTGGGGAGGCTCTGGTTTGAGTTCAGGGCCATGTGTTATTGAACTACCAGGGATATTGGTGAAGGGCTGGTTCCATCTGGCAGGTGACAGAAGGCTGGAGAGGAGACAGTGTGGTCAGGTCAGCACTGGGTACTTGCATGAGTGACTATGGAAGCAAGGCGAGCATTTTATACCACACCTGAACGAGAATGTTTCCCCTCCCTTGCGAGGTGGGACCCTCTCTCCAGGTTCCCCTGGTCTTCCCCCAGGGCACCTGTGCCAGTGCCCACCAGGGTGCAAGTATGTGCTCTGCACACGCGAGAAAAGGGTTAGGTATGGACATCCTGATACCTCCCCAATCAGAGTGTCAGGCAGCTATGTCATGTGATCCACAAGTCTCTGGAGAGAAGGGAAGATGCTCAGTGGAGAGGCGACTTCCCTGGCTCTTGTGTTCACCCCAGTGAATCCAGACTAATCGATCAGACTTAGATTTATAGTTTGTGTTAGCTGCTCACAACCTCCCCCAAAATTGACAAGTGATTTGAAAAACTGGGTTAGCAGCCCTAATCATGCTAGCACGTGTGGACAGAGATGTGTAAGAGAAGACTGAGGGCTTCCAGCCTGATCACTCCATCAGCCACCAGACAGGGGAAAGCCAATGGCAAGCTAGTGGAGTCAGGCAGGACCTCAGCCTGAGATTCTCCTTTCTAATGGGGGTAGAGGGATCATGGGGAAAAAAGCTTGTGTGTATTTTTAGTTTTGAGCCCAGGTATCAGTACGTTACCCAGGCTGGCCTTGAACTTGTGATCCTCCTGCTTCAGGCTCTGGACCAGCAGGGATGACAGGTATATGGGTGTGCACGACAAGCCTGTCTTGAGAGGCACTCTGCAGTACAGACTGGCAGCCTGTCTGGCTAATGCTGAATCTGACCATGTACATATTATGTCTTAAGGCTAGTGGTGGTTGCTTGGATATAACATAAAGTATTATGGAGAGAGCTCAGGTGTTTTTCTTCCTTTAGGAGAAATGATCCAAAAGTTTGGAATCTGCTGCTCAAGTCTCCCAGTCCCATCTCTGTGGCTGCTACAGCCATGGCTGTGGTCAAGCTTTGCTCTCATGCGGTCTGCTGCTCCATTTTCCTACTTGTTCTCTGGCTGCCTGTGGGCCGTACAGGGTTGTCCGCCACTGGGACCTTGGAACTTGAGAGTTGAGACGAGAGCTTCTTCAGTGTACCAGATGCAGCATCCTTTTCTTCTAGCAGAAAAGGCCCTGGGTCCATCTGCTCCCCTGACCTTTAGGAGCCCCATCTTTCTAGCCCAAACCACTCCCAGGAGAAAAAGAGCCCGCCTTTCCAAGGTCTAAGCCCAAAGAAGGCACTGGTGGGGTGAGTGACCCCAGCCTCGCAGTTCTAAGGCCTTTCTTCCTGCCTGGGCCATCCTTGGAATTTGTCCCTTCACAAACAAGTTTTCACTATTACTTACAGCAATACAGATAAGGAACAAAATATTTGATACTGTATCCAGGCACAGGATGAAAGGAAACTTTGTTCTGTGTCTTAGAGGACTCCTGGACTGGGAGGCCAGAGTCCAGGATCTTGTTTCTACTTCTGGCCTATGTAGGTTGTGTTTGGCAGGCTGACTCAGTTTCCCCTTATGCACCCCATGATCGCTAGGGTCTAGTCAGTGCAATTGTCAGATGTAGAGTCTGGGATCCTTTGGGGCACCTGTTTGGATTGTTTTCAGCCTCCACTGAGGGTTTGACATGGTCTGGGGGCCAGATTGAGTGAGGGGGTTCCCATCAAGCACCATGGAAAGGCAAGAAAAGTGGAGAGAAGAAGGCAAACTGGGGCACATAGAAACTTCTCAACATAGAGCAGATCCATCCTAGGGGCCCCAGGCAGGCATTGTGCAAGGCTGGTCATGAGACAGAAGCAACAGGTGTGTTTGGGGGGCTCCAGGGCCAGAGACAGGGGGAGGAGGGTTGCAGAAGAGAGGAAGCCTAGCTGTTGAACTCTGAGCTCCTCATCACTGGCCTGGTGCAAGCCGAGGCCCAAGCATGTTCAGGTGGAAAGGTGTGGGGAGAGAGCAGAGCTGGGCAGGGTGTCCCCCTGGGATCCTGATCTGGAAACAGGATGTTGTATTTGTTTCTTACTCCCAGATATAATGTAGTATAAAGGTCACTTGAGAGAGAGGTCGATGGATCTGGCTGAAAATTAGATTCAAGGAGAGCTACAGCTTCAGATTCTAACTCAGCGCTTCAGGGTGGAGCCGGCACAAGGCCCTCTCTGATTTCATCCAGTTCCTGGGGGCTTGGTGCCTCCTACAATACCATTATTTACTTACTTTGTGCTTAATTGATGTGTGTACAGCTTCGGTTGAGCCTGAGCCAACAGGGCTCCACGTGTTTGATAGATGTTAACTTGTTTAATATTGCAAATGAGAAAATTTGAAGTCTCTCGGCCACTGGGGTGAGGCCGGTGCTTGAGTGGGACGGAAGGATTTCCCACCATATCCCCAACCAGTGCCCGTTTCCACTGTCCCTTGGTGTGATCACATTGTGTTGTGCATAATCCGTGCACCTTTACCTCCTTTCTCACACAGAGCCTTTCCTGTTGCCTGAGGAAGGAGGGCGACAATCCTTCCACAGATTGGGACCCTCCAGCTTTGCCTGCCCTTCCTTTGTGAGGAGGAGGAGGGGAGTGGAAGAGAATGGTCATTCTACCTGGGCATGGGAAAAGGTCACCCAGCTTTCCTCAGGGGGTCCCAGCTGCCTGGGGAAATAGTAAGGCTCCTTGCTCCCCAGAACTCCCTTTCCCCCAGACCTTGAGAAGCCAGAAGTTTGAAGAGGGAGAGCAGTCCGGCCAACCGTAGCAGGGGCCAGTGGCAGGCCAGGGCCCAAAAGGGCCAAGAGGTGGGAGCTGCTCAAGAAAGCAGGTGGCAAGTAGAAGGCTAAGGATACCAAGGCCACAGGGAAGCTGGGCTGGTGCCTAGTCTTGCTGTTCTGTCCTTTGTTTTTGTTTCATTTAAGTAAAATATATATGACACAATCTCTCATGTTAACTACTGTTAAGTATGTAATTCCTGAAGTACAAACCCACTGTCTTGGGTTCTGCACCATTATGATTTTTAAATTTTCAGTTCACAACAGTCTGCTGTGGTCTTTCATGTTCTTGCTTACATCTGTTAATGAAGAGGATCCCTGTGCTAAAGTATTGGTTTGTAAAAAGCAGACTAACATATAGCTGTCCCCAGGCTAACTCAGCTTGGGTACATTTTCAGTGAATAAATGCGTTGCATTCTTACTAAAGAACCTTTATGTCAGGCTCTCTATTGATCCAGTCTACTGAAGAGGAAGCTGAGACACAGGGGTTTCGTAAAGAAATCCTAGTCGGGTCCATTGCTTGCCACCATTTTTTGAGAAATTATTGCAAGCCAGGACTAAATGCATTGGTAAACCAATTCCATATCTCACAGCATCCTGATGAGAGGCAGGTGCTGAGATTTGAGAAAGTCTGTCTGGCTCTTGCATCCCTGACTCTCAAGCCCGCACCTTGCCCGCCCGCACCTTGGCCACCCGCACCTGGCTGCTGCTGTTCACCTGGGGAACTGTTGTGGGGCAGGAGCGATGGCAAAAGAGCTTCATTTCATATGCAGCTCCAGTCAGCTGGAAGTACTGTAGAGTACCAGGAGGAGGAGGACAGAGAGCAGCTTACAGCCAGAGAGCAATCTACACATTCAAGAGTGTATCTGAGAGAAAGTAAGCCAACCACCACAGCCCTGAGGATTTAGGGAGTGCCTGGGTGTTCCTGGTGAGTTAACAGTCTGGATGGTGGGTTCTGGCTACTCACTAGTTGTGTAACCTTAGAAGAGTGACTCCTCTCCCCTGAGCTGAGCGTCACAGTCTACTTCCATGAAATGGGGATAATTCTGTCCACCCCAATATGGTTTTGTTTTGAGTTTTGTTGAGATCTTGCTGTGTAGTTCCTATGTAGTTTGCTGTGTAGCCTGGGATGACCTTGAACTTCCAATGTAGCCCAGGCTTGCCTTGAATTCATAGCTATCCTCCTGCCTCAGCCTCCTACGTGGGGGATTCTAGGCGTGTGCTATCATGGCAGGCTCCCAGGGTGGTTTGGAGGAGTAAATTAAATGGTAAGGACCTGGGAAGGACCTTGCAGATCATCAGCAGGACTGTAGAGCAACCTCTCCACCAGTGAACCTGATGGGAATGCAGAGTCGCAGGCCTTGCCCAGACCTCCTGCCACAGAAAGCAGGAACCCGGCAGTGTGGGTGGGAGTCGGGCCTCCAGGAGACCCTGTGCTTTCAGACTCACTGCTGGAAAGCATGGGAGAACAGAGGAGGGGCCATCACCTGTCCTGATAGCCGGTCTTGGGCAGAGTTGCCTTTCTCTACAAGAGCCCTGACGTCTTTCCTTCCTCTTTCCATCCTCACAGCCTCAGGCTGCTGGCACTAGAAATGGAAGGAAGAGACATAGTTTCCACCCTGCCCTCCCCGGCCCACTGGCCCAGAGTCTTAGGTGCCCTCACACCCTCTCCTGCCAGCAGTTTCAGCCCCTACCTAGGGAATTAAGGCTGAGCAGCAGCATTTATCTCCATGGCAATAAGTAGACAGAGAGAGAAGCAGGAAAGAATTTCCCATCATCCTCTGTGTGTGATGCCGAGTGAGGAGATGGGGTGTGGGGCTGACCTGCAAGTGCTGGCAGGCCCTGAGGCCTGTTTGGGGACTGTAGACATAGGGCATTGACTCTCTGTTACTCCTGAATCTAAACAAGGAAGTTCTCAGGAGCCTCCTCCTTCACCTCCCAGGGCTCCACAACACCTCTATGGGAGAATGCAGCTGGTGGGAGGCAAATGTGAAACAAAACCCACTAGTTCTTCCTTAGACATTAGCCCAGCACTGAAGAAAAGAAAAAAACTTTTTCCAGGTTGAAGGTTCTAGCCTCTTAATCGCAGAAGTAAAATCCACTTCAGGTCCAACCCCATTACGTCCCAGTTACAAACCTGGTGATTCCCACTGTCTCCTTGCCAACCCCTAGGCTGGCATTCAGAGCTCTTGCTCCATGACCCATCCAGCTGCAGCCCTTGTGGCCCTGCAGTTGGCCAGGTAGCCAGCTTCCTACCAGCACACCACAAGCTCCTGGCTCCGCCCCAGCAGGGTGCCTTAGCACAGTGCATTCTACCTGGCAGGCTCCCTTCCCTCTCTGCTGGGCTTGCTCTGCCCAGCCCAAAACATTTCAGACATGCTGCTCTGATCCCCAGACTGCCTCTCCCTGCTGCAAATTGCAGTGTAACCCCGTTCAGGTTGCACTGCACTCTCTGGTTTCCCCATCTCCCTCTCCCACCAGCTGAGTGCCCATTGGATTTGATCCTGTCTCTGCCCTACCATGCCCAGCATGTCACCAGGCTCTGAGAGGGTACCAGTGACATCACTGGGTCTGACTCTGTGCTGCAGGATGGGGGCTGATTTGTGGTCCTATAAGGATCCCACACACAGTAGAATGCAGGTCTCCCAACTAATTTTGTCATCAAAGCATGTAAGCATAGCAAATAATTGTGGTCTGCCAAACCCACATTATTCTTTAGAATATTTCTGTTGATGCATTATTAATTTTAATTTTATAAGTTTTATTATATTAAACAAGTACTTAATAGGAAAAAGTCACAAAAATAGAGTATTGACCTTTTTAATATTTATTGTTGATTTAAAAAGCACTAACATTTTCAACATGGACTAGTTCTTGCTGTACAAAGTCTAAGAAAGAACATCAAAAATAAATTCCCATATGAATTATGCTGAAATGCCTATAGCATTCTACAAAAAAATAATCTTTACTTCAGCTATCACACCTAAGGCAGTCTGCATGTGTGATGACAGCACGTTCCTTACACACACATCCCTTACACTGACGGCATGTGTCATCTGCTTTCCTGGCTTTTTTGCAAGACATACTTGACATCTCAGTGGCCTTGCTGTTTTGCAGATGGTTCTTATTGTATTACAGAGTGTCTAGTTAACAGGAACATAAAGTATCGGTAAGATAAAATTTTAAATTGTTAGTATGTATTATGCATTTAGAATAGACATGATTTTCACATCAACCGTTTAAGTGCTTACAAAACCTAAAAGATAATACCAAAAATAAAAACTACTGTATGAACTACAATATAAACACAAACAAAAGCCTACCAGAGAAATGAGCTTTGCTTCAACTGTCACACTCAGGGCAGTCTCCACACATAGCAACTGCATGTTCCATACCCCAGTATTGCTTACACTGATAGGTGGTACGTTTTCTGTTCCTGACCTTTCTTGTAGGGCACAGTTGTCACCTCTCTTGTTTTCCTGGTGTCATGGTAGGCTTCATGATGCTGTGCCTGTCTGTTCACCTGTCAGCTCACCAGTGTATGCCGCAATATTTTTGCATAGTTCCCTGGGTAGAACCATTTTGTTTCAGGCCGGGAAGATAGCTGAGTAGAATAAACACTTGCCTGGCAAGCGCAGGGTCCTGAGTTCAATCCCCAATACCGCAAAAAGAAAAAAAAAAAAAACATTTTGTTTTACCTCTGCTGTAAATGATCTCTGATGAGCTTCAGTTCAATCCTCTAAGAAGATTTTTCTGTGCTATTTTACACTTGTTATTTTCTTTGTAAACAATAAAACTATGGCAACACATGTTTAGGATTGACTAAAACAACCATTGGCCAATGTTTTCAGGTAACACAGCGCTGCATAAAACATCAACAATATCTACTCCACATTAGGGTGTTGTCGTTGAAAGTTTCCATCTCAGGCTTCCATTTCCTCCAGGTTTCCCTACAATGTTTCCATTATGGTGAAATGTTGACATCGTCAGTAGCACTTTGTTTTTCTTTACAAGAGCAGTGTTAAGTCTCTCTGAAATCCAAAGATTATACTATATAATTCTCTGTTTTGAAGTTGCAGCATTGGGGATGGGGAGAGAGCTCAGTAGAATAAGCACTTGCCGGGCAAGTGCAAGAGCCTAAGTTCAAACCCTGCTTCCACACACAAGAAAAAAAAAAAAAAAAAAAAAAGGAAAGAAAGAAATTTCAGTATTTCACTTGGAATTTTTGCTTTGTTCTTGTGTACAGTTCCTGTGCTGGTCAACTTATGCTCTATAGCAAATGTAACATTGACTAGAATCTATAAACCAATTGTTGAATGTCATATTCTGATTAGTCTTGGAGATGAGAGGGACAAGTCTGTTCACAGCATGACTTGGTTTATTACAGTAGCAATAAGGATCTAATGGCTGAGTTACAGGATAAATGTCTAAATTGAAAGCACAATAAGCCTTCACATCTACAAGGGTATAAATTTTCATACCATATTTGGACCCATCAACTTTTCCTGGAAGTCTTTTACATTCCTGTGATCACCATAAGAAATCCGTGCTAAGCATGCTGTACCTAGTTGAGGTGTCATTTTGAATATGTCTATTGGTGCATACGGAACATTTTGCTTGCATTTCAGCTTCTGTGCACTTCATGGAATCTTGTAGATTTTGTTACAATTTCCAACATTGAATGGTATATTAGAGTTCTGTCTAATACTGTTGCACTCCTGCCAAGATCTCCACTATGTTTTAAACCCAGTTCTTTTTTTTTTCTCTCTCGCCCCCCCCATACAGGCCCTTACTACACAGATTGAACTTATAGTCATTCTCTTGTTTTCAGCCTCCCAAGAGCTGGGATTACAGCCGCACATAAGCACTCCCAGTCTCAGTCGAAGTCTCAGTGCGCCCTAGGAGTGGAGTGGGTCCAGGGCTGCATCAGCCTCAGTAGGTGCTTTAGTTTGCTGAGCTATGTGGCCGGCCCTTGCATCATTCCGTTTGGTTGTGTGACCATTTCCCAACAACTTGACTAGCTAAATATGGACTCACATTGCTGTTTTCTTTGTCATCTGAATCGAGGAGGGCTGCCCTCCCTGTGTCTGTATCAGTGGATTCTTGAGCCATTTCAGGTCACAGGAACTTTGGCTCACATGGCCAAGGTCAGAGTCATCATCATAATCACTATCATCATCCTACACACTCTTCCACTATGAATGCGTGCATTTTACCATAATGGATCATCTTCCTCTTCCATTTCTGAGTAATATGATTCACTTTTGACCTCCTCCAAAACTTGCAAGTCTGGTTTTTCATGTACCATTGTACTGAATTGGGCTAGTTCTACCAGAAAAATAAAGAAAACTTTTTTTTTTAAAAATAAATCCTAGAGTAGCATGGGTCTGTTGGACCCTCTGTGATGCTTGGGTAAACATACACAAAACCAGTTAGATGAAGCATAAATGTAGTTCCAAATCCCATTTTGACACATTTGCACACAGGCACACTACTTGCCATTTGTCATACGAAGTATGTAAACACATAGATTGTTTCCTGTATCTCAGGAAAGGTACTGAGACACACAGCCAGCTACTGTAATGTTACGTTAGAAAAGTAAAGGGTGGGTCTGTTATACCCAGATTTATGCCTTGATAAAGGAAGAGAGTTTATTTGAGCTCATATATTTGGTAGATTCAGTCCATGGTCAGCCTGGTCTAAGGTAGAACTGGCATGATAGATGGGTCCGTGGCATGGTGGAGGGGCATGGTCAAGGAGAGCTGCTTATTCAGAAAAGTCAAGCCGGGCGTGGTGGCGCATGCCTGTAATCCCAGCACTCGGGAGGCTGAGGCAGGAGGATTGTTGTGAGTTCGAGACCAGCCTGAGCTACAAAGTGAGCTTAAGGCCAGCCTGAACTGCATAGTGAGACCCTGTCTCAAAAAGACAAAAAAAAAAAAAAAAAAAAAAAAAAAAAAAAAAACAGAAAAGTCAAGAGAGAGGAGGAGTGGGGAGAAGAATACACCCTCAAGTCACCCCTCTCATCAGGCCATACCCCTAATAGCACATTTAGCTATGAACTCATCAATAGATTCATTCAGTGATAAATATACCACCTGCACGATCCAGTCACAGTCCCAAGAGTCCCACCTCTGAATGCAGGAGATTTTAGGAGGACATTTAGATCTAAAATGTAACAACCCCACAGGGCTTGGGGGATAGGGAGGGGCAGGTGGAGCCACAGGGCCAAGCTGGCAGGAAGCAGCCTATTCTAGGAGGTGCCTGCCCAGGGACCTGGCTCTGAGTAGTGGCAGATGTGGGAGGTGGTTCCTCTTAGGCCTAATCGCATCAGCACGAAAGAGGCCTGTTCTTACTCCGCCTGACTCAATATGCATTTCCTGTGGGCCCACGGGGCAGCATCTGCTGGGCCAGAAGGACAGGGGACTGGAGGAGGGGCAGTTGAGCCAAGAGACCTGAGACAAAACGTCATTTGCTGGCCGTAGGATCGTGCCATGTGCATGAACTGTGGGGCAGAGCAGCCTCTGCCTGCGCATCTGAGAAACACACAAACCCACTGCTTCCCTGAGCAGTAGGGCAGTTAGTGTTTTACCTGCCTGCCTCAGTTTCTCCACTCCAAGGTCAGTGCTGCTGGCACTGTGAACCCTTTATTTTAATGTGAGATTTTCCTCCCAGACTCCCAAAATATTGGGCCCTTGTCTCATACCATCATGTACTAAACCGAATCTGAGCTTCCGGTGAATGCTGGGCCACAACAGCTTGACAAGCTAGCATTTGCTGAGCACCGAATATGCCCCAAGCTTCCCTCCCGCGCCTGATCCATTAGTGCGGATCTGCCTCCACTCAGCGTGGCCTTGCTGTCCAGCTCAGCCGCTGACCTGCTGTGTGATCATGGGCCAGTGGCTTAGCCCCTCTGCAGCTCAAGTTTCCTTAGCTGTAGAAACAGGGCAAGAATAGGCACTGTGAGACTGCTGTGAGTTGCATTCATTCTCAGCACACTAGAAGCAGAGCAGGCGGTAGCTGCTGTTAGATGTTGCTGGTGAGGAAAGAAATTCATGGCAGAGTGGTGCTGAGCAGCAGAACACCCCTCCACAAGGAGGACCTGTCTCTAGTGCCACTGGACCCCCACTGCCATTGGCGGGGGAGACTGGGAAGCCGAATTTTACTTCACATTACAACTTTAGAAGTTGCTGGGCCTAGAGGCTCGTTAAGTTACCAAAGGAGCAGGTGAGCCAGGAGAAGACTCTGTCACGGGTGTGGCTATGACTCGCTTGCCCCAATCCCTTACTATGGAAACTTAAAAACACACACAAATTAGCTAAAAAGAACTCTTAACAATCCTCCGGTGCCCTCACTGCCCTCAGGAGACAGCTGTTGCCCCGGCTTCCCTCTGGCTGACTTTTAAGTCAATCTCAGTCATCAGACCATTCCATATGTGAGTGTTAAGTTTGTATTGTCTCCAAGAGACGGCCTCTGAGTTACCAGCACTGCGTCGCTGTCACCTAAAAAGGTACAACTTTTTTTTTCTAGTACTGGCAATTGAACCCAAGGCCTCTGCACTAAGCTATGTTCCCAGCCCTTTTTATTTGTTCTGAGACAGTGTTCTTAAGTCACTAAGTTACCTGGATTGGGTTTGAATTTGTAATCCTCCTGCCCCAGCCTCCTAGACTGCTGGGAACACAGGTGTGTGCCTCCACACGCAGCACCAATAATACTTTGGTCTTATCAGTGTCCATTCAGATTCCCCAGATGTTTCACAACTGTCTTTCTGCGCCCAGTTTGCCTAAAATGAGATCCTCACAGGCCCACATGTAGTACTCGGGAGGTCTCTCCCCTGTTGTCTTCTCTCCTTTATAACTGTTCTCTTCCTTGTTATCTATTGAAGAAAAGAAACTAGACCATTAATTTTTTTTTTTTTTTTTATGAGCAGAATAGATTTATTGAGGGAAAGAAAGCTCCTGTCCAAGAGAAGGACAGGAGGGGGGCCCAAGCGAGTAGTTCCAATTAAATTTTTTATTGTGGTAAAATGCACATAACCCCTGTGCTGCTATGGGTTATGTTATGCTAATCCGCGGGAGTGTACAGTTCAGCATCAAGCACATCTATGTTCTCATGCAACCATCCATCCCCAGAATGCTTTTCATCTTGTAAAACTGGAACTCTAAACCCTTTAAACCATAATTCCAGGTTCTCCTCCACACTCTCTGCACCTCTCAGCCGGTATTTTGAGCACCTCATGGAAATGGGATCCTATATATAGCACCTGTCATTTTGTGATGGGCTTATTTTACTTATGTCCTCAAGGCCTCACGGTTCATCCATGTTCTAGAATATTGCAGATTTCCTTCCCTTTTTTTTGAGGGGTGAAATAATGTCTTATTTGACTACCTATGGAGTACTCAGCATTAAACACAGGGCCTTCACACTGAGCTCCATGCCTAGCTGTACCCAGCCCCCATTTTTTTTTTTTTAAATGTATTTGGTACAGGTTCTCACTACACAGCTTGGACTCGTAGTTATCCTACTGTTTAGCCTCCCCAGCTCTGGGATTATAGGAATGCACCACCACACCCACTCTTGGTGGCCAGCTCAGCATGTCTGAGGGCAGAGCTGGTGCGGAATGTGGTGCTCAGGATCAAACCCCAGTCCCTGCACTTGCCTAAACAGGTACTTGTTCCCCTGAGCTATCTTGCTGGCCCTCGGTCCACCTTTCTGAGACTGGGTCTCATTAAGTTGCCCAGGCTAAGCTAGAACTTGCAATCCTCCTGGCTCAGCCTTCCAGAGTGCTGGTATTACAGGTGTGAGCCCCAGTGCCAAACTTAATATTAACTTGTGATCCTCTTGCTCCACCTTCCCAAAGTGCTGGGATTAAAGGCATGCCACTGTAGTACCTGACTTGATATTACCTTATTTTCTAAGACTTCTATAGCTTTGCTAATGTATTTAGCTCTTTGGTGTTTGTTCTGTGCTGAGAACTGAGCCCAGGGACTTCACCCTGATGTATCCTCAGGCCTTTGTTATTTCTGTTTTTTCTAAATTTTGAGACAGGCTCTCACTAAGTTGCCGAATTGACCAGGATAGACTTGAATTTGCAGCCCTTCCAGAGTGCTGGGATCACAGGATTATGCCACTACATCCAGTTTTGTGGTATATATGTGTCCTGTTTACATCCACATGGTACTAAGCTATACCCCCTCACCCAGCCCTGTTTATTTTGAGATAAGAGCTTGTTAAATTACCTAGACTGGCCTCCAACCTGTGAGCCTCCTGCCTCGGCCCCTTGTGTAGTAGGGATTATAGGCAGAGTTCTGTCACCCAACTTCTTTGTTCCATTTTGTGTGAGTGTTAGAAAACAGATAATTTGGTGTAAAGGAGTTCCTGATTCTCAAGTCTGTCAAGCACTCTTTGGAGTTGTTCAACATGTTTCTCTACACCCTGTGTGCCTAATTACATCCATCGTGTTGGTCAGTTTTTTGACAAGAATGCTGCATAGAAAGTGCCGTATGTTTTGCATTGCTTCATATTTGGTAGAATACAATGTCTGGCAATTTCCTGTGATGCTAAGACTGATCAGTGAGTTCCGGTGGAGCAACCAGACCCAGCCAGTGCAGCAGACATAACCCAATGCACCAGCCTCCAGGGGGCTGGTTAAGACCCAGGGCTTGGCCCTGCATGGGAGTTGTATTAACCAGTTCCCTGTGACAGTGTGTTAGGGTCTTCCACTTTGAGAACCGCTACATCGCATCTATAGTAAGTTTCTATTATCCTTTCACCTACTGTAGGTCGGAAACCCCTAGGATGTTTAAAGGATGCCAGAGCCTGAATCCCAACACCCAGCACTGGGGTTTAAGTGGTCATAGTGTACAGAGTTGCAAACCACTGCTATAGGCCTCAGCAGCCCCTCAAGCTGGTAGGGTTGGTGGAGAGCAGAGACAGAATTATCCTGCCCTCACTCCAGAGTCACTGACCCATTGATAAACACTGAGCCAGCACCAGACCAAGCCCAGCCACTGAATGAAGTCATAGCCACCTGTCATTACAAACCTTCCTGGACTTCTCTGTTGAAATGTTCAAGTTTCTCATTGAAGATGTTGGGTACATTCGTAAGTCAGTTCTCGAGCTTTCTTTCATGGGCCAATTGTCAAAATGAAGGCTCCAAGGGACTTAGCAGAATAATTCCTCAGGGTAGAGTGACCAACTTGTTTGCCTAGGACTTTCCGAATTGTAGCACTGAAAGTCCTAGATCTGGGGTGCCCTCCCACAATCCCAGGCAAACCAGGACAGCTGGTCACCCTGCTTCTGTAGAGCTGACAGACACCCCCAACCCCTATCCTTTTTTGAGTACTGAGGATTGAACTCGGGGCTACTGAATTACATCCCCAGCCTTCTTTATTTCTTTATTTTGAGACAGGATCTCACTGAGTGCCCCATGTTGGTGTCAAACTTACAACCTTCTGTCTCAGCCTCCCATGAAGCTGGGATTACAGGGGTCTTTTGCTTTGAAGGAGGGGAGAAAACTGACCCTGTAGGGCAGCACCCTGAGGTACAGGGCAGCTCTCTGGATCCCAGAAGATCCTGTTGGATGGATGCTGGCCCATGCAAGTCAAGAAGTTGTGGCTTAGGCCAAGGCCTGGCCTTGGATGGCAGAGACCAATTTTGGATAAAACCTCTACCCTCTCTTGGGAGAAGGAGCCAAGACTTGTGGTTCCTTCTTTCTGTTAGTAGAAAAGAAGGCTGCATAAAAGATGTCTGGGAGATATCGGCCTAGGCTGACAGTTGCTTGGCCCTGACACCAGGTGGGCCTTGGTTCCCAGGGCCAGCTGTCCTAGAGCATCTCAGATGGAACAGGCATCCTGAATGCATTAGGAAGGATGGGGGCTGGGGAGATAGCTCAGTGGAATAAGCACTTGTCTGGCAAGCGCAAGGGCCTGAGTTCAATCCCCAGTTCCGCAAAATAAATAAATAAATAAATATAAAGGAAGGATGTTTCACGCCATACCTGAGGGTAACAGCGAGACTAGGCTAAATTCTGTGATGGACAATGAATAGCTGGTCAGAGACTGGAGTTCAAGTGAAGGATCTGCCCCTAATTCTGATCTTTATAGATCATGTTCAAATACAGCACGTTTTACTCTTGCTAGCAGCAATCTCTTCATTTTTAAAACACCCAGGTGACTCACGGTTTTAATCTTTTTATTAATCATGGCTAGGACCTAAATGTGATGGTCCATACCCTCCCTGGAGGCACCTGCATACCCTCTCTGGAGACACCTACAGTGGGCAGCTCTCTGTGCCCAAAATCAAATTTTAAGAGGAAAACACTTCAAACTTTAAACATTGAGCCACAAACTCACAGAAGGACAATGGTAGCCAGTAGTGCCAAATACCTACCCATCCTACACGTTCAAACAC
>PVKA01027076.1:20510-31041 GCA_004027165.1 Ctenomys sociabilis
TTTTTCTCCCTCCCCCTCTCTCCCTCTCCCTCTCCCTCTCTCTCTCTATCTCTCTTCTACCACCACCACCACCATGACTATTAGCAGAGGAAGATGGAGTACATCAGGCAAAGGACTCAGCCTCCACTTCCCACCTCCACTGCTTGAACCAGTATAATTTTTGTCCAGTTACTTCCTCAGTTTTTCAGTTGTCAGCTGGGGAGTAATCCCCAGGTACCTTGCTAGAGAGTTGCAAAGGATGAGACAGACCCTCAGCCATTAAGAAATACACTCAATGTGACATGAAGCCCGAATGATTCCATTCTTTTTTCTTTTTTTTTTTTGTCTTTTTGAGACAGGGTCTCACTATGCAGTTCAGGCTGGTCTCAAACTCACAACAATCCTCCTGCCTCAGCCTCCTGAGTGCTGGGATTACAGGCATACGCTACCACGCCTGACTCTGATTACATTCTTTTGGGGCACAGAGTTCCTAGTCCTCAGAGTCTGATCTGTTGGCATCAGGCCTGCCAGGCAAGGATGGCAGCAGCAGGCAGATACTTCCCCCTCCTCTGAGCCTGGGAGGCCAGCCTGAGTGAGCTTCTAGTGAAGGCCTCTGATGGGCCTACCCACGCCAGTCCGCCCTGGCAAGCAAGTGCCTGCCTGTAGGAAAAGTGAAACTCTGGTGTCTGAATTGCTGAGTCATTAAAGTTAGTGTATGCGCCGAGATCCAAGCACACTCGCCCGTAACACTACTTTGAGGGCAGTGCACACTCATGAGCACATGCGGCCAGCACATGTGCACACTTGCTGTGTGCACGCACTCTTGTGTACCGTGCACCAAAGGAGAGGCTGGGAGGCCAACCTTGCTGGGGACATCTCCACCCCCACTGCTGTAACTTTCCTTCCCTGGCAGCCGGTCTGGAAGAACCTTGGCAGTGAGATTCGGCTGTGACGGGGTGGAAGGCATGGACGTTCAGGCTGCCCAGCCTCGCCAGCTTCACCCTTCCCAGAGGGGCCCCACCGAGCTTCCTGCACCTATTTTCCTATTTTTTAAAGTGGGGGCAGGGGTGACATGGCCCTTCCATGTGCCCTTAGGGGCTGAGATGAGATCCAAGGGTGTAATAGGTGTGCAGATGCTACCCTGGCAAGGATTATTATCTGTAGGAACCTGGAGCTGGAGGCTTCAGGGACCCAGCTGGATTCAGCCCTCTGCTCCATCGTTGCCCGGCTGTGGCTCTTGCTCACCTTATGCCCTGCATCATCAAAGGAAGCCCATGGCCCCTACCTGCCTTATTTGTATGTGGAAAGCACTTGGCACGTTGTAAGCACTCAAAGCTCATTGCCAGGGAGCTGCCGAGTCTCAGGAGAGCTGTTGCCTGGGCCTCTTGTGGCTTCCCGACTGCTCCTGGACCAGAAGCTGCCCTGCGATGTTGAGCACCCCACATCCCCCCAGGCTGGGAAGGGGCTGCTGGGAGGGGCCGAGGGGTCACAGCTGCTCATTAGTCACATTGACTTCAGCAGCAGGGGCTGAGCCCCGACCCCATTGGTACCACCTCGTTGGTATTTCACTAACTTGTCCCCACCCAACCCTGTACACATTGCTGCCTTATTTCAGACTAGGTGACAGTGGCCTCACAGCCATTTGAACCTTTCCTCTGTTCAGCCTTCAGAGTCTACCAAAAAGTGAAGCCAGATCCTGTGGCCCTGAGCCCACCTCCCTGAGGGAATCTGGCTGTGCCAAGCACAGGTAGCCACTTGCCATCTCGCAGGGATGGACCTGATGGGGCGATATATTAGTCAGGATGGGTAACCTATGCTCTGTGATTAATAAGCCCTGGCCCAGTGGCTCCCGATTTCCCTGCCCTGCTGTCTGTGCTGGGGAGCTGCTGTGCTCCACACAGCCCTTGGTGAGGGTCAGAGGCACCTTGTCTTACGTGCTGTGCTCTGTAAGTGACTGCATCAGTTTCTCCCCTCACCCACTGATCACAGTGACTGCTGTGGCCGCCTAAACTGCCAGGGAGGTGTGTCAGGACAGAAGACAGGGAAGACCAGTGGCTGTCACCATCTGCCACACACTGGTGCTTAAGGCGAGGGGGCAGGGGCCGGAGCAGAGCCTGTCTTGCCTCATGCTTTCCTATGCCCAGCTCAGGCTCAGGGCAGCCCCTTACTTTCCACCCATCTGCCAAAAAACGACAACCCATTTTCCTGTGACCCAGTACTGAGAAAAGCTATACTGCTCCTTAGCCCATGGTGGCCTTGAGCTAATAGACACCGATTCTAATTGTGTCCCTTGTCAAATTGGTAGCTAGGACCCAAATCCGAGGTCTCTCTACACATGGAGGACAGACAGCATGCACTCGGTAGCGTAAGCTCCCTACGATTCAGCTGACTGGTTTTTGCCAGCATTTTCCCTATTTCTATTTCCTTGACTATGGCTTTTCTGTTTCTTTTTGTTTTGTGTTCTCTTGAACTCTATAAATGAGGACCAGTGAACTGAGTTGTGCTCTTTCCTGTAGCTCTAGCAAACACAGCCAAGGTTTGGGCAGAGCTCCAAGAAGAAAACTTGACATTTCTGAGCTTTGCGTAGTAGAATAGCCCCTGTAAGACCAGAGGATCACCTGGTGCATTGTAAAAAGCATAGCCCAGGGGTCAGGCCCCAGATATGACCTTGATCAAGATATGCCAACTTGATTAGATTAAGAGACACCCAGCAGCTCAGTAAAGCATGCTTTGCGGCGTGGCTGGTAATCTTGGGGCTGTGGCCTTGGGCACTGTGTCTGGTCCTTGGCCCCTGTCCTCTCTGGCACTGTTCCTCTGTTCTGCTCCCCAACCTCTGTGAACAGCACAGCTCTGCTCCACCACGCCCTTCTGCCATTATATTTCTGTCTTGGAGCTAGCTCATCAGGAACTGAAACTGAAACGACGAAACGAATAAATCATTTCTTCCTGCAAGTTGTGGGCAAGTATTCGGTCCCAGCAATGGAAAAGCTCATGCACCTGATCAGTGACCTGCCTGAGGTCATGCAGCCTAATCCTGTGCGTAGCACTGGACGCCCAGCAGAGCTCTGGAGCCAGCACCTGGGTAGGGCAGCTCCTTCTCTGTCCTGCTGGGTGCCCTGCGGATGGGCGCCCTGCGGCTGGGCAGCTGCTGTGCTGGGCACTCCACAGCAGAACCCCTGTACTCTCTGAGGAACCTTCCTGCTCAGAGCATGAACCCAGACATCAAACTCTGAATCTGGGCACACAGTGCTGAGGGTTAAAGTGGGTGGGAGAGGCAGCTAGAGGGAGGCAACAGAAAGTAAGATCCCTGAAATCTGGAGCTCGAAGATGACTCTGGAGGAGGTAGCTTGGCAGTAGGAGAAGTGGCTGTGCATGTGGAAAATGGAGCCTAGGAGAAATAACAGCAGTAGGGAAGGTGGGGACTGGAACTGCAAGGCAGGTGACAAGGAAATTAGACAGTACTGTTTAGGGGATAAGGGAAAGTAGTTAATGAAACCCAACCCGAAAGCCTTGAAGGCCAGGCTCAGGATGTGACCTTATCCTGTAAGGTGACATAAATGGGTGTATCCGGGTGATATGGGTGGGGGGCAGGTTGATTCCCAGAATCAACCAGCCGTCCTGGAGTCTGAAAGTACTCTGGTGAGATAAGACCCCAGATCCTATGTGGCCCTAGCTACGGCCTGGACCACTCTCAAGCTGGTCACAAAGTGGCCCTGCACACCACTCCAGCTGACCTGCCCTCGCTCCTCTCATCCAGTGGACAGGCTTGCACGTGTGTCTCCTGTACAGAATTCCCTGATTTGTGAACATGTTGTTGTTGTTTGTTTTTGTGTTTTACATTGTATATTCATGTCAGGGGTATCTAAGACTCACTTTGTCAGTCTTGTGAATGAATCCAATTGACAGACATTTTCCCAGAATGGAATTTGTTTGTAAGTCAAGTACTTACTTTATGTTTTCTTCAATTTTTGTTTTCTTTTGTTGTCTTATGTACTTAGGACGGGGTCTACAGGGTCATACCACACAGATCGATTCTCAGTGATTCTCCTGCTTTTAGCCTCTCAAGCACTGGGATTACAGGCTGGCACCACCATGCCTAGTGTCAGTCACTGTCTCAGCGTGCCCTGGTAGCAGGGCTGGGATGGCATGCTGGGGATCAAACCTCAGTCCCCCGTGCCTGCCTAAGCAAGGACTTTAGACCACTGAGCTATCTGACCGACCCTTGTATGTTTTCATTTTAAAATCTTCCTGCTAAGATTAATAAACCAAGAGTGATCCCCACACATTATCTGTCTGCTGTGATCTCAGGGCCTTTGCCCAAACACTCCTGTTTGCCTAGGACATCTGCCCCAGCTCTCCCTTGTCCTGCCTATGGGGCCTACTCTGCCTTCATGTCAAGCTCACACGTCACTTCCGGTAGCAGTCCTCCCTGCTGGCATGTGCAAGTCCCTGGCATGACGCCTCACACAAGGACTCTTCCCTCCCATAAGGACGGTGCTCAGGCTCATGCTCACCAAGCCCCCAGTGCCAGAAACGGAGTCTGGACACCATCATGCTCAGTAAATAGTCAGCAAATACCAGCCAGATGAGGAACAGAGGAAGGAAGCTCTAGATTCCTGGATAGTAGCATGGGTTGAGCTCCCTAATCCAGAAGTGCCAAAGCCTGAAATGCTCTAAAATCTGAAACTGGAATTGGAGCCCAGGCCCTCTGGCTCCAGAGAAGAGCTACCCACTTAGTTGGGTGGGAGACTGGGATGGGGTTGCTGGTGAGTTCTCTGTAGTTTCTCTTCCTTTTTGTATTTATCCTTGAAGAGATGAAACGCCCAGTACATCAGCACACAAGTTGGTGGAAATGATGCCCTGTGCCCCTTGCCTCACTGGATGCAGAGATAACCATGACTGAGCCATGCACACAGCTGAGCACTGCCCCATCTGGGCCCACTTACAGATTCTCAAGTGAGGTCTCCCTGTGTCCCACAGCCAGGGCAGGAGCCTCAAGCCTTTTGTCCTGTTTGTCTCCAACAGATGTCATGGCACCCCCAGTACCGGAGCTCCAAGTTCCGCCACGTCTTTGGCAAACCGGCCAGCAAGGAGAACTGCTATGACTCTGTGCCCATCACCCGCAGCGTCCATGACAATCACTTCTGTGCAGTGAACCCCCACTTCATCGCAGTGGTCACAGAGTGTGCTGGTGGGGGGGCTTTCCTTGTCATCCCCCTGAACCAGGTAAGGCCACTTTGTCATCCCCAGGCCATGACAGACCTCCAGAGGCCATCAGGACAGAGTGAGAGTAGACAGAAGCTGGGTTTCTAGGCTCAGGTGTGATCATGTCCTAGCCAATGGTTGCCCTAGCTGTGTGACCTCAGGTAAGTCATGTCACCTCTCTGAGCCTTGGTGTCCTGCTTAGGAAAGTATCTCTATGTGGGGTTTCAGCCTCCAACCGCTGGACTGGATATTCTAGGGCTTCTCTCCTCTCTATGAGATGATTCTGCAAGCTAATTCAGTTCTGCATAAAATATAGTTTTTAATGTCTTCCTAAACTCACATAGAACTGGGAAAATCTCAAAGCTACCTATCCCTGCCAAAGAAAAAGGAAATAAACACTAGGCCTAGAAAGATGTGCAGTCAGAGAGCAGACCATGGACCATCGCTGAGAGTCAGTTGTCTGACCCCTAGGAGCGACTGCTTCAATAGCAGGGTACCAGCTCTGAGTCTCTGCCCACGGCTGAGCACCCAGAAGCCCACACTGCGTGACCACCACCTAGGAGTATGCTGAAATGGCAGGTGCCTGACCTGCACCCTAGAGGACCTCTGCCATTGTGATCATAAATATTTGCCAGAGTTGTTTAGAACTCCTTTCTTTCTTTCTTTCTTTCTTTCTTTCTTTCTTTCTTTCTTTCTTTCTTTCTTTCTTTCTTTTTTTCTTCAGTCCTGGGTATTAAACCTAGAAACTTTGTACTGAGTCGTATCCCCAGCCGTTATTGCCCCAATGGGCTCAAACTTGAGGCCCTCCTGCCTCAGCTTCCCAAAGTGCTGAGATTACAGGAGTGTGTTAGTGTACCTGGCTTATGCATAGACCAGACTTTCATACTGTGGCGCATTTGAGTTAGACATCAGTAATGAAAAGGGCTGGTGAGATAGCCCTGTGGACTAAGCACCTGCTTAGGCAAGTGCAGGTACAGGAATTCGATCCCCAGCACCACCTGCCATGCCAGCCCTGCCCTCAGGCGTGCTGGGCTACTGAGACCAGGCATGATGGCCCACACCTGTAGCTCCAGCTTTGGGAATGCTGAAAACAGGAGGATCACTGAGTCCAAGCTGTATAGTGAGACCCTGTACCAAATACATTAAATAAATAAAATAACATAAATGTTAAATTCCTTCTCACTTAGAAAATTTAAAACACATTTCTAAAATAGCAGAGGCCAAAGAAGCAAACAGGAAATTTAAAAGTACTTTGGATTATAGTAAACCCAAAGAAAAACTGAGGAAAGATAATAAAAAGCACAAATGTCTGGGCATGGTGGAGCACGTCTAATGCCAGTTTTCTGGGAGCTGAGGCAAAAAAGCTGACAACCAGAGGCCAGCGTGGGCTCCAGAGCAAGTTCAAGACCTAAGCCACACAGTGACACTCTGTCTCAAAAGAAAGAAAAACAGGAAAGATAGAGAAGCTCCTGGAGAGACTGATTAAATAATGAAAGAAAGAAAATACAAATAACATCAGGACATAAGAAAGCAATATAACCACAGAACTTTAAAATGTAATATGATAGGGCTGGCCAAATGGCTCAGTGGATTAAAGCGCCTGCAAGCAGGTACAGAGGCCAAGGGTTCGATCCCCAGGCCTGCTGTACCAGTCCTGCCCCCAGAGTGCACTGAGATGGCAATTGAGACTGGGCATGGTGGCACACACCTGTAATCCCAGCTCTTGGAAGGCTGTAAACAAGCAGATCACCACAAGACCAATCTAGTAGTGAGTGAGACCCTGAACACCCTGTAGACCCTTCCCTAACATACAAAATATTAATTAATTAATTGATTGATTAATTAATTAAATAGCTGGGAATATAACTCAGTGGTAGAGGACTTGCCTAACATGTGCATAGCCCTGGTTCAATCCCTAGCAAGACAACAAAATTTAGTAAGATATTTTAATGAGCAGCTTTATGCCAATAAATTTGAAAACATTAACAGTGTGAGATATGGATTCAAGTGGAAACTTTTTTCATCACCGGGAAGCAAAAATGAAAGGAAAATCCCTATAATTTTTTTAAGTTAAGCAATAAAATTTTCACTACACACCATAATGTCAAAAATATAAACGTCTGATAATAGCAAATGATAGTGAAGATAAAGAACAGTGTAAAATACATACCAGACAATTCTGGTTCAGGGAGAAAGAAAAAATACATATGGCCTGTTAGCCAGAAATTCCATGCCTAAACATATACCAGGCAGAATGTATGCTTGGTGTGCTAGGACAGAAGGATGGAATGGTGCGTGTTAACTTTCTAAATTTGGATTTATCAGGTTATCTGTTCGTTAGACTCAGTTATGTTATTCTTGGAAAAGATCATTACACGTCTGACGTTCTGTTCTCGCTTCATCACTTCACGGGGCCTACAATATCATTTGTCTTGTTATTGGTACTGTTGGCTTTGGTCTCTTTGGTAAATAGTACAAACATCATTTATAAAGGAGGAATGTTAGGCACATCCTTTTGAAATCGGGAATAAAATAAAAAGGTTATGATTTGCACAGTAAGAATAGAAAAATAAGTTGATGATATAAGGATGGAAAAGGAAGAAATGAAACTGCCCTTATCTACATATCTGATCGTGTCCAAAGGAACATCTATTTAAATCATTTTTTTTAAAAAGAGTTTTTGTAAAGAGACATCTGCTATAATTATGTATTTCCAGCAAGATAATAGGAAATCAGATACTTATGAATAAACATTAAGACTTGGAGAAAATTGTAGAGCATTACTGAAAGACTAATATTAAAGATGGCCTAAGTAAATGGAAGGATGTGCTATATTCATCATGGATACTTTTCTTCTCTTCCAAATTTTACATTTCTGTATCACCCTCTCTCCTACAGGAGATTGAAACCAGGGCCTTCACAGCTACATCCCCACCCCCTTTTTTATTTTTAGTTTGATTGATTGAGACAAGGTCTTACTAGGCTGGGTTTGAACTTGCGATTCTTCTGCCTCCCCTTCCCAGAGTGCTGGGATCGCAGATGTGCACCACCGTGCCCAGTTTAGCTGTGTCCTTTCTTCAGACACATTCTATAGTGTCACCACGCCTTGACTCCTTTAAATTAGTCTGTGCTCTGCTCCATAGTACCCCCAGTATACTTAGAGTAGGGGGAGGAGGAGTCACTTTGCCATTATGGGTGCATAATTAGTGCTCACAAATTTTCATTGACTGAACAAGTTACCCAATGGTTCTCATCCATATATCCAAGGAGGCTTAAATGGCAAAGGGAATGGCAGTAGCAAAGGCTGGGGGGCTGGTGGGGGCAGGTTATACCTGGAATATTCGGGGAACAAAGCACAGAACAATCTGGCCAAAACAAATAATCCGTCCGAGAAGGACAGGAAGGGAAATACACTGGAGAAATGGGCTGGGGTCGGGTAAGAAGAGCCTTGAATTCGACGCAGAGATGAATGAACTCATCGGAAGAAATGACATTTTTGAAACTGAGGAGAGACATGGACAAAATGAGATCTGGAGAAAGCGTCGAAGGTCAGAGCTTTTTTTAAAAAAAGGGGACCCTTAGAAGTGTTTTAGGGAGCCACCTGTTTATCCAAGATCTGAATGCTTGTAAAAATTTCTGTCAGCCATACAAACTACACTCTTTTTTTTTTTTTTTTTTTTGGTGGAACCAGGGATTGAACAACTGTACTTGCCAGAGAAGCGCTTATTCTACTGAGCCATCCCCCCGGCCCTCCTTACACTCTTAATTAAAAGATTAATTGGTTGGCTTTGCTGATTTTTATCAAAATTCAAGCTCTTTTAGAACTATCAATACTCAGAGTAAGCAAGAAAGTAAGCTGGTTTGATGTGCTAGAATATGACAAAGATGGGGAAGGGTCCTGGCTTAGACAGATGCACTGGCGAGGCGGCTCTCAGGTCTCAGCCTTTCAGCAGAGTCGCCTGAGGGACTGGAGGGCGAGCATTCAGGCCGAGTGAACAACGTGCCGAAGCCCCTCGGTAGGCACGTGCAGCATTACTTGGTAAGAGCGGGGACACATGGCGCGGAGCAGAGCCCCGGTCGTGAAGATATTTAGACCAAAGTGAGCCTGGGCTCCTCTGAGTCAAGCGGGAAACCACGGCAGGGCTGGAATTCAGTTGTCCTCCACAGCTCATCCTAGGGAAGCCATCAGATGGCTGAGGGCTTTATAAAATTTCATAGCTAGCTCAGGGGCATAGGCTGCTATCCCAGGCTCCTAAGAATCGCGGCTGCAAGATCTGGAGCCACCCTCCAGAGCTTCTCCCAGGACAGTGTCCCCGTGAGGGTTCTCAGTCTGTGGGTCCGTGGTGCAGCCAGAGAGCCGTGTTTCCAGCAGGCTCCTAGCATCCCTGGCTTTAATACAGGAGGCCCAGCTAAGATAAACAAGTAATTTCCACTTCAGATAAACAAGTAATTTTTTTCAATTTTTTTATAAACTTTTTATTTTGATAGTTGTAGATTAGATGCAGCAAGGAATAATACAGCAAGGTCCTGTGTGACTTTTGTCCACATCCCCTCAATGGTCACGTCTCGTAGACGGCAGTGCAGGCTCTCGACAGTGGTATGGGCGGCGCACAGTTAAGGCCCAGCATTTCCATCCGAGACCTCTCCGTTGTCCTTTCACACCACAGCCGCTCCCTCCTTAACCCTTAACAACCGCTAATCTAGTCTTTGTTTTTATATTTTTGACACTGTAAGAATGCAAACTATCTGGGGCTGGGGATTTGGCTCAGCAGTAGAATGTTTGCCTAGCAAGCTGGAAGCTCCAGGTTCGGTCCTCAGCACCAAAAACAAAAAATAAACTTCCCCTAAAGAATGTAAAATATCTTGGCATGTAATCCTGTAATCCTGACCTGTAATGCCAGGTTACTTGGAAGGCTGAGGCAGGAGAATCATAAATTCTAGGCCAACCTGGGCTACACAGAGAGACCCTGTCTCCAACACACACCTGCACACACACACACACACACACACACACATACATACAGTTGTGTAAAGGGGACCTTACAGTTGTAATCTTTTCTGGTGGGCTTTTTTATTTATTTTTTAGAATTTATTTATTTATTTTTTTTTTAATCTCCAATTCCTTTTATTTTATTTTATTTTTTTTTTGCTTTTTTTTCCATTTATTTTTATTTTATTGAAATACAAATGTCAATCAGACAGTTTCAAAACACCATAACCATACAGAGTCGATGAAATAATACATTGCAAACTGTTTTCATAACGTTTTGGTATTGTACAAGGTGCATACATGATATTATATTTACAGGTTTTTATATAGCTGAATTATATCAAAGATTCAATAATT
>PVKA01027077.1:0-30940 GCA_004027165.1 Ctenomys sociabilis
CATAAACAAACTTCAAGCCTTAAAAGGAAGAACCAAACCAGTGATGTAGGAATGGAGGCAGAGCCGGATGTGGATGTGGGTGTGTGATGAGCCAAGAGGGCGGAGTGTGGCTCCTTTATCAAAATGGACTGACTGATGGTCCACACGACCTCCCTTGGGAATTCACCAGCACCACTCCGATCACATCGCCTCTGCTCTTCCTGGTACCCAGGACATCAGGGACAGCAAATCAGGCTGCTGCTGAGCTTCCTGCTGCCCCTCCCCGCTGCAGCCTCTTCCTCTTCCTGCTGCCTTAAGACAGACACTAGGCTTTGGTAACCCTCAGGCAGCTATGCGCTAGGCTGGGGCCACCACCTGGAGCAACAAAGTTGATTGTTCCCTTGTGCTGCCCTCTGGTCACCTGAGTGACTCACAGGAGGTGTAGGCGGGCTGGGGCTCAGATCCAGGCTGCCCCAGTGCCCGGGTCCTGATGGCACTAGGGGGGAGGAGCTGCTCCCCCTGGTGGACTGCTCTGTTTATCTGACAAAGGGTACAGAAAGGCCGACAAGGAGGAGAAAAGGAAAAGCAGGGGAGTGCGCAGTTTTGGCCAGGCCTCTATCAGAGAGCTGATAAAGTGCACATTCTCCTTGGGGAAAGCAAGGTACATTCTGTCCTTAAGACGCCAATTTCCCCAACAGCAGGGGCAAGCCAGACAAGCCTAGAGGGCTGGACGCAGGCCATGGGGCAAGCCTGCCACCTGCATGTCCCAGGGCACATGTGACCGTGCCCAGGGACTCAGCAAGGGTGGCTGAGAGGGGAAGGCTGGGGAAACTTTGACTTCGGCAAATTCGGAAGTGTGTAGGTGAGGGGGGTAGTGCTCTCAGGGAGGGGCCGGAAAAGGTGGAGCCAGCTCCCCCCCCACCTGTTGTCTTCTCCCACTGCCCTGATCCTCACTGAGGAAGATGCACAGGTTTTGTTTGTGTTTTGGCAAAGGGTTGTTGTAACCCAGACCCAGTGACAACATTAACTTCCAGGGCAGGGGAGGAGGAAAGAAGGGCGTTCACAGGAGCTGGGAGGGCACAGTCCTGACTCTCCCAGGGCTCCTACCTGTCAGGCAGCCCCTCCTTGATGTGAAGGCATTCCGGGCTGTGCAGGTGTGGAGCTGCGCAGGTGTGGAGCTGCGCAGGTGTGGGCTGTCAGCTCCAGGGCTGCTCTGCCTCAGTCATGAGCACTGGCTTGGGAGGCTCTGCGGCCCTTCTGAGAGTGTTTCTGCCCCAGCCCTCTCCCTGCTTCTGCACTTTGTGGTTCTTTTTTCTATGAAGCAGCCCTGGCTGGAAACACAGACCCGGCTACTCAGGTCCTCACACATTCCAGGAGGTGGTATTGGGGACTGACCATGGATGGCACTTACCCTGCCCCACTCAGGGATCCTTTCAGCCCCCAAGAGACCCAGCCCCAACGTTACTGAAGAAAAAAGCATGGCTAACATTCCAGTGCTCCTTCCCCAACTCCTGCAGTCCATCCTCCAGAGCTTGGATTGACTCCTACCTGGGTAACAAAGCCTTCTCTGTTGACCCCAACTTTCTATCTGCTTCTCCCTCCCCCTAGACATTTACAAAAATGAACACCATGTCCCTGACTTCCTGGGTGCCCCCAATCGTGCTCCAACCAGAGGCTGACAGTGAGGACGCAACATGGCACCCTCTGTCTTTCAGAGTTGATTCTAGTCAGGCAAGGAGAAGTATGTACAGAAACTGACTTCCAGATGGATTCCCGAGGGACTAAAAGGAAGACCTCAGGCCTGGAGAAGAAAACCTCAGAGCCCATAGAGAGCGTCTTGAAAATGACTCCATTAACAAGCAAGATTTGGATGGCTGGGATGGAGGTTGCGATGGGGAGACTGGAGGAGTGCGTAAAGCTTGGCGTGGAGGGCGGGTGGGTGTGGAGGGAGCTCCCGGAGCCGGCACTGGCAGCATGTGCCCCACCGGGGGACGACTGTGGGCACTGCCTTGGGGCCCCGGGCTTCCCTGCTGCCGGCTCCCCCTGCTCTGGTTGTGTTCTGCGCAGGGCTGTCTGTGCTGGTGGCCTGGGCAGGTGCAAGAAGGAGCAGCAGAGATGCCATCGCCTGTCACTGAGGCAAAAGCCGGCCACCCAAGGTGGCCCCGAAACCTTATGCCCACAGAACAGCACCAAGACGCCCCGCGGCCTTCGTCTCCTGGGGAACTCCAGGAAATACTGCCTGCCCAGAGGCGGCAGAGCAGTTTTTCTCTGCAAACTCATCAAAGCCCTGGATAGAAGCAGGAGACCGACACCAGGAGGTGGAGTGGCCATGTGAGGGCCGCCACCCTGGCAAGGCTAAAAGGAAGACAAAGAAGAGAGGGGCATGTGCCTTGGGACCTTGCGGTGCCCACAAAGGCTCTGTTGACCTTTTTTTTTTTTTTTTTTAAATTTTATTTTATTGAAGGACAAATAGCAATGAGACAGTTTCAAATCAAATAAATAAGACAGATTCAGTAATTGATACATTGCAGATTGTCCATTGACCTTTTTGACAGGTAGCTTTCCTGCTACACTCAGAGACCCGGCTCAGCCCTAGAGGCGGCTTGGGCTGTGGCTTCCTAATGAATACACATTGTCGTTGGGGGACTGGAAGGCAGGGCTTTTGAACACTTATAACACAGAAGAGTGATGATTCTGATTCAGGGGCTCCAGGGTAAGTAAGACCTGAGAAGCTGCTCTTCTTTTCTCTCTTCTCTCCCTTCCTTACTTAAGGCTTAAAGAAAAAATATAAAGGAAAAAAATTACAAGCACACAAAGTTGTGTTGGTTGTTTCCCTCTGTCCTGTGCCAGGCAGCCAACATCCTGGAGGTGGCAGGGTTTCAGGTCACGCCTGGACTGGCCTAGGCCAGGCCTCCTGCTAACTAACTGTCTCTCTAGGCAGGAAAGATTTCCTGAGGCTCGCCTGCTGGAGGAAGATCGCCATCCAAGGCCAATGCTGCCACCTGCTGGTTACTCTTGGAAACACCCCAGGTTCTTCCAACACGGGTCGGAAAGAGGTCTGCGGTCCAGAGGTCCGGTGCTGGGCTCTCCCTCTCTCTCCTTTCCTTGTCTCTCTCTTTCACGTCTTTCCCTCTCCTTTTCCTCCATCTTCGTTATAAATACTGGGGATTGAGCCTGGGGGCTTCACATTGAACTATATCCTCAGTCTTTTTTTATTTTGAGATAGTTTTCCTAAGTCATTAAATCGCCCGGGCTAGGTTTCAACTTGCAAGCCCCCGGCCTCAGCACCCAGAGTGACTGGATGGCAGCTGTGCACCACTGTGCCTCTCTTGTTCTGCCTTTGGGTGTCCTGTTTGGAGAGCTAGAGCGGCCCCCTGTTGTGCACCTCTTTTTTTGCTGCCTCTCACCACACCCTGTCTGTCTCCCTGGGACAGCCATCAGTCACCCAGTAGATCTTGTCTTGAATTTGGTTCAGTCCTGCACACGATTGTGTCGCTCCCAATAGGAAGTAGCGCGGCCATCTGTACAATAACGCAAGGTGCCCCATTTCTAGAAGAGAGTGAGATGTGAAGATGAATAATTTCTACCTGAGTTGATGTTGGAGCTGGGTCTTAAAGGGTAACCCAGAGTCATCGAGGTGGTCAATGGAAAAGGAAATGCCAGGCACAAGGTCTAGTCAGATAAGGGTCTGGCTGTTGGTTGTAAATTTCACTGTTTTATTTATAACGTACTTCTCCGCTGACCCCAAAGGATGCAATACAAACACTTCTCCATTTCTGGTCAGGGTTGAAGATTAAGAGAAAGCGAAACACATTTTCTGTTGCTCGAGGTTAGGAGTTTTAGGGACCTTGCAGGCCTGCTATGAAAGAGCCAGAAGGGCGTCTGGGTTGTGGGCAGAAGCGGAAGGATCTGAGGGAGCAAGAAGCAGAGGAGGCCCTTCCCACTGTAAGGAGTTCTCTGAATTGGTACAGGAGAAGATTCCAGGCCGCTGTCACCGGTTAGTCCCTGTAGCACTACAGAAACATCTCAGGGTCTGGAAATAAGTCATTGTATATTGCACATCCTGGTAAGGAATTTCCAGGTCTCAAGGTGAGCACATTGTCTTGGAGCCAACAAACCTGCCAAGCTCTGGGCCAACAAAGCCCAGATAGCACCCTACAACGTGTGTGGAAAGTGGCCCAAGGTCAGCCCCCCAGCTCTGTGAAGGCTTCAGGAGCCTTGAATGAGCTCTGGAAGCAGAAGAATTCAAGTTCAAATCACCGACAAGAGCATACGGGAGCTCAGGGTCCTTATACACCAGGATTTGAAGTGAATGCGTACAGGTCACAGATACAAAACAGGTCAAGGCAGGGGCCCTGTTCCTGAGACGATTCCAGCGAGAGCAGTAAGCTCTGAGGGTGACCTGGGAGCTGGCCCTCTGGACCTCTGTCTTGTCTTGGTGGTAGGAGGAGAGGGTAGAGGAGTTGTGGGATCCGCACGCTGGTGGGAATGCAGACAGCATGTGCAGGAGAGACCCCCGGAGCTATTGGAGCGACCAGAAAAGCCTTCCTGCTAGTGATTTTCAAAGGCAGAAAAAGGCAAGGGAACGAGAAAGGCAAAATAGTTTCGGTGTTAGAAATAGTGCAGCAGGGCTCTAGCGTGGGCATGGGCAAGGTGTGCCAGGGGAAGTGCCTGGCTGGGCTGGGCTGGGCTGGGCTGGGGCAGGGGAGCAGCAGGGGAGACGGGTGGCCAGGGTGGCCAGAGCGCCATGTCTTTTTTCTTTTAGATTTTTTTAATTTAAGTTTTTGTTTTATATAAAAATGTATCATGTTGATAACTTTCATACAATTCAGAACATAGAGAGCAATAAAGATTGTTGTGCATGTCACATATACACCCATCAAAAGGTCTCATTAAATTAAAAATCAAATTGAAGGATCAAGAACAGTGGTCTGAAACCTACTCATAGGGTTTTAGGATTTAACAAATAACAAGAAGTGTGAAATTTCAGACCACAGCAGTGTTGAAAACAAAAGAATGGTAAATACAAGAGCACATATTTTCATATTAAAAACAGTAAAAGCTACATAACCGAAATGCAAACCTAAGCATTAATACAAAGAAAAAAGGAAAAACATTCAAAATCAAGAAGCAGATTGGAGGTCAAATGAAGATCTATCAATTAAATACCTATTTTAAAGAACCACAACACAAAAGTGATATTTACCAATAAGATTTCTTAGTTTTCTTACATATTTCTTTAGAATTAGAAGAGAATTTAATCTTTAACAATAGAAAAGTGATTTAAATGATTTTTTCTTTAAAATAATTACAGAATTTAAGAACAATGCACACACATGTTTATTTTATAGACATATTCCAGAACTAAGATGTATAGTACAGAACACCTTTTCGTTTTTTAGTACATGATTTCTCTAATTTTCCCGCATTCAAATTGATAAGGACTTTGGCAGCATCTACACTGAATTCTAATCTTGCAGAAAATTTATTCCTAAATCAATAATCTGTAAAGCCAGGACTAAGCATTATTTATAATTCATGAAAACCATTGTGTTCTTGAGGCACAAATCATAAAACTATTAAAATTATCAGCTTCACAAAACCTTGAAGACAAACCAGTCAACTGATAGATGAAGTCTTGTACAGCATATTGTTGGATTTCGCTTCCTAATCCACGCTGCTAGTCTATTTTCTTTAATGGGTGAATCGAGTCTCTTTACATTGATGGTTATAATTGAGACGTAGTGACTTATGATTAACATGCTATTTGCCTGCTGCTGTGTGCCTCTTTTTCTCCTATGTTTAATTGTTTGCCTGATTAGGTGGGTTCTTTCCATTGTCATGTACGGAGCTGTGGTCATTTTGCTCCTTCTCTAGAATACATTTTAGTAGTCTGTGTAGGGTTGGCTTTGTTGTTATGAAATTCTTTAATTGTTTTTTGTCATGGAAGTATTTCTCTTCTCCATTAAACTTGAAAGAGAGTTTTGCAGGGTATATGCATCTGGGTTGGACCAAAAGGGAATGACAGAGTTCCCAGTGGAGGGAACAGGAAAGATTGTCCCTGAGAATGATGGGAGTGTTTCCAGGGAGTATCACCTTGAGCTACATGCTCCCAAAGGTCCTCCTCTTTGGCACAGGTGTTTCCAGTGTTGAACGACAGAGACCTGCACCCTGGGGAGCGTATCTGCATTGACAGTGTGTGCGTGTGGCCCCAGGCACGCAAAGGCTTTCACCAGTGGACAGAGAAAACATTTCCTGAGACCTCAGCTGACCAGGTCGTCGGAAGCCAAAGGCAGGAAGCCAGTCTTTGGCGTCCCACCACCTGCAGAGCTTTTCTCCAGAGGCCCCAGGCCAGGTCAGGAACAAGTGTCCTAGCAGCCAAGCACTGTGGTCATGTGTGTCATATATAGACTGCGCCTCACATCTTCCTGATTTAAACCTGGCTTAATTTTACTCCAGCAGCTTAGAGGGAGTATGAGTGCTGGTTAGACAGTGAGCTTTGGAATCAAGTGACATGAGTTCTAATCTTTGCTTTGTCACCTTTTAGCACTGTGACAAAGGAAAATAATTTAATTCTCTGTGCCTCAGTTTTTTCTTATATGAAATGGTGATGAAAGTTAATGCCTCTTTGCATTGTAAAGTGGGGCTAACGCTTGATAAGCACCCAGTATTTGTAACACTCACCTGGCAAAGCCTAAGGTTCAGGGCCAGGCAGCTTCCTGGTGGGATTTGAACCTGTGTCTGGCCTCAGACTCCACACTTTCTCTGAAAGATGGTGGTCTGCGCTCCCTGCCACCCTCCTGGACTGACCCAGACACCATGCAGGGGTGGCTTCTTAGTATGCAGCAGGTGCCTAGTGCTGTGGTCTGTGGTGTGGAATCAGAGAGAGGAAACATGAAGGCTGTGGTCTGGCGGGGACTGAGAAAGCAGAAAGTGTAACACTCCAGCCAATTATTTTCTTGTTATTTGACTCTTTGGCATTAGAATCATATGGAGGTGTATCAGTCGCAGAACTGGCTGATGAAACTGTCTGAGTGGTGAGTGGGAAGTCATCATCCAGGACATTCTGTTATTGTGGTTGTTCCAGAATCCTGGCCAAACCCCCAAGCCTCACCCCTCATGAGACAAGATTAGGCCTTGTTCTCAGCCCCAGAAGGCTATGGCTATGAGGGGCCAAACCTAAATGGGAAATATTTAATAATATTCTGATTCTGTTCATAAATCTTCAGTACAAGAGTTATGTACCTTCTATGGGTAGGAAATCATCCCTTAGGGGCTCCCACCATCCTCAGGACAGAGCCCAAATTCTCCGGTGCATCCCATCGGTCCTGCTTTAGCAATCAGAGCATTGTCACCTAGCCACCCCGCATTCCAACCACCGAGAGCCTTGCAAGGTGCCCTACCAGCCTGCAACCACCATCACACCCAGGTCACGGGCTTCCTGCGTGTGCCCACCTGCTGCCGGTGCTTTTCCGCAGAGCTCTTAGCACAGTCTCAAGCCCCTGGCGCACCTCTTCCTTTCTCTCACAGACTGTGAGCCACTTGAGCACAGATCGTTGGTACAGATTACTGTTGCTGTCCAAGATCGGCACCCTGATGCAAGGAGGTATTTAGCTGGAGGAAACCACTCTGCAGATTGAAAGGGTTTGGGTAGGGCAGAGATGCAATTCCAGGAAAGGAAAGAACATGTCAACACATGCAAAGGTCCTGGGAGTGGGAAGAACTTGGCATTTCCAAGGACTATACTAGATACCAGTAGCTGGAATACAGAAAAGTGGCAAGCGGGTGGCACGAGATTTGCTTCCACAAGTTCGAAGTGTGGTGGGAAGTAACAGAAACATGCTCAGCTGCACAGAAATCTGCTGCATCTTGCACATCGTCTCTTCCCTTTTCTGTTTCATTGATCTTGACTTTTTAAAAAAAATGTATTTCATACAGGGTCTACAGGGTCTCACTACACAGATTGGACTCATAGTACCTCCTATTTTCAGCCCCCCAAGCACTGGGATTACAGGATTATAGACATATGCCACTACGTCCAGTCTCAGTTGCCATCTCAGTGTGTCCCAGGCCCGACACAGCATGCTGGGGATTGAATCCTGATTTCTGTGCCTACCGAAGCAGGCACTTTAATCCACTGAGCTATCTGGCCTGCCTTGATCCTGGCCTTTTTCTGCAGCCTTCTCAGCCTTCCACATCCTCCTCCCACCAGCAGGGTAGCATCTTCCTCTCCTCTCTACTATGTTTTAGACTGCTTCCCCTCTTCCTCACAACTGCCTAGATGTGAATACCAAGTCATCAGCTTGCAGCACTCACTGACCCTCGGTGCAGCCTCCCACAAACCCTGTGTCACTTCACTTCATTCCCTACATGGGGCTCAGCACCTGGGTCACCACCTGCTATGGATGGAATAAGGTGCTCTTGTTAAAAGCCCAGCTGCTCAAGGCCTGGGGTAGAGGGGAGCCTTTAAGGGCTGGGAGTGGGTGGGGCAAGTTTAAGCCCTGGAGAGCCCGTAAGTGGCAGGGATACTGGTGCCCCGGTCACTTCCTGTCTCCTTTCTGCTTCCTGGCGGTCATGGCGTGAGCAGGCTCCCCTACCAGGCGCTCCCTGCCAAGGTGTGCTGCCTCACTAAAGGCCCAAGCAGTGAGCCAAAAGCCACAGGCCGGAGCTTTCCAAACCACGAGCCCAAAGCAAAGCTTTCGTCTTTTTAAGTTGATTATTTACAGCTTTTATTGCAGCAATGTGAAGCTGAGGCACCACCATTTTTACCAGCCCGGCCTTGCCTCCATGCTGGTGACGGATGGCAGCCACACAGCTGGCTTCTCAGGTCCTCTCCTCCAATGGTCCTGCTCACTGTGCATCACATGATCATACGGCCAAGGTGTAAAGTTTGCTTCCATAGCAACAGCACCCCCTCCATAATCTCAATTTGCATCTTCTTCTCCGAGTATCTCCAAACTAATCCCACAGCCTCTGAAGTCCCCCCACTGCCGCTCCTCCAGCCCAGGGAGACAGACCCCTGATGGCTCTCCACCTTTGGCTTTCTGTTTGTTTGGCAGAACTCTTTCCCAGTTACTCCGGTTCTGTGCCTCCCCCATGCTTGTGCCCACACAGCAGCGCTAGATGGGCTGGAGGGAAGAACATGCTATTCACGGCTGCTCCAGCCTTAACTCACGACCACTACCTTCCTGTGGGCCTTCACGCTGCCTGGCAGTTTGGGGCTCATTTACTCTCCTACATGAAATTCGGTATCTTTATTATCATCAGACTTCCCACACCTCCTCCCACACCCTCCATCTCAGCTGATGACCTAGGTCTTATTGCCCTGAGCAAAGGCAGCCCTCTTGCGAGGCTTGTCCTCTGCTCCTGCCCCGCCTATGCATCTGTGTGCAGACCTCGCATTGCCCAATGCTGGCGCTGCGCTGGCTGCACAGAGACTATCGCATTGCTCAGGCCAGATCCCACCCTTGCTCTCTTCTTTGAGGACGCCATCTCATTTTTTTTTTGTTTTCCTTTGTAGTAACATTCCTTGAGTACCTGTTTACACTCACTTCCTATAATTCCTCTCCTCCCTTAATTAAATCTGCTTCTACAAATCTTTGAGCCTCACGTGGCCTAATCAAATGGTCAGTTCTTAGTGTGAACAAACTCTCAGAACCTCAGGAGGAGTGGACTCCCTTGCATCCCGCAAGGGAGCAGGTAAATCTCAGGAGATTTGATGAACGGCCCAAGAGGGGAGAAATGCCACCCCCAGTCCCCTACTTTATGGAAGGACTCTCAGTCTTGGTGAACCTTGGGGCTTTGGGAGCCTTGGTCTGGAGGAAGCCTGGTGCCTGGCGCATACTCCCATGCTGGGGGTTGGGCAGCCAACACCTGGGACATGGCAGCAGGCTTGTCTGGAGAAACCAGGGTAAATCCACTGTAACAAGGAGAGACACTTTGGTTACCAACTTATAATTTATGAATGGTTCTGTTACATAACTGTAGACTTTTCTCATGTGGTCTAAAGTACAAAATCAATAGTTACCACACTGAACTATGCTTATTGAACTGATTGTAACGGTGCTAATAGTACTACTCTAGCTAGGACGTCATGTCTGTTATAATCAGTTGTTCTTTCTTGGGTAATTATATTGGGAAGCTCTGGGGGGTAATAACATCATCACAGCTCTACAAGGCAAGACATCAAGCCGAACAGAAACCAACATTCCACTCTCAATCAATTGGGAAGGTGGGATCTTGGGGTAGACAAAAACAAGAATCCCTTACACAGTGAAGGCACCCCTGACGTATAAACAGTGCCTGGACAAGCCTTGATGAGTGATATAGACACCTAGTATCAAACCTTACAAGGATCACTACAGAAAAGAAATTAAATATGTTTTTGAGGTAGAAAATGTCAAAAAGAAGGAACAAAATGGAATCTCAGACAACTCCAGGAGACATGGATATGAAGAACATGGAAGACACACAGTGAAATTTATGAAATGACAGTAAATGAAGTAAAGAACTCCATCGAACTATAGAAGAAATCAGATCATAAATAATCTCTTACTTAGGTAAAAAGAAATGACAACCATAAAGAAAGAATTGGTCATCATATCTAAAGACATAGATAAGCAAGACAGGAGTAAGAAAAAGAATGGAAACCGTCAATGAACAATATAGGAAAGAATTAGAATGCATGAAGCAAACTCAGAGATACCCAAGGAATTAAAAATTTCACGGAAAGCTGGAAGAACTGCTTGAATAAAACTGAAGACTTTTGGACCTTGAAGACAGCATTATAGTCAGTGTTCATAAAAGAAAAGATCTCTCTGTCTCTTTGAAAGAAGGTCTCGTGACATAGTTCAGGCTGGCATTGAGCTCACGTTGTAGCTCAGACTGGTCTCAACACAATGAACTTGCTGCCTCAGCCTCTTGAGTGCTGGGATTATTATACTTTCTAGTTGCTTCCATTTACCTATAAAAGCCTCAAGATTACCTTTCTTTATAGCTGAGTAGTATTCCACTGTATAAAAATACCACTTTTTTTTTTTTTTTTCAGAGCTGGGCATTGAACTCAGGCCCTTGCACTTGCCAGGGAAGCGCTTATTCCACTGAGCCATTTCCCCAATCCTACTACATATTTTTATCCATTCCTCAGTTGATGGGCATTTGGGTTGTTTCCAAGATTTAGCTATTACAAATTGCATTGCTATTAACATGGATACACCTATGTCACTGTGATATGACTTTTCAGTTCTTCTGGAAAGATACCCAGAAGGGAATAGCTGGGTTGAATGGAACCTCTAACCCTAGTTTTTGAGTAACCTCCAGACTGATTTCCACAGTTGTTGTACAAAACCATAGTTCCACCAAGAGTGGAGGAGGGTTCCTTTTCCCCACAGCCCCTTCAGTATTTGTTATTGGTTGATATTTTTTGATGATAGCCTTTCTTTTTGGGATGAGATGGGCTCTCAGTGCTGTTCTAATTTATATTTCTTGAACGGCCAATTATGTTGAACATTTTTTCATATATGTATTTGTCATTTGTATTTCTTCACCTGAGAAGTTTGTATTCTTCTCACATGTTCAGCTTTCAAATTTTGGGTGGCTGACTTTTTAAAGGTATTTATATGTTCTAGATAGAAGTTCTTTGTCTGAGGAGCAATGGGTAAAAATTTTCCCTCTTTACGTGTATAGTTTCATAATAAATATATTTGTATTTAATGAAATCATCACCAGTATCAAACTTTATCTTATGAAATTGAAATAGCCTTCTACCATTGCATCTCTCTCTCCCACCCTCCTCCACGCCATAGCCTTTAGCCACTACCATTCTACTTCTGTTTCTATGATTTTAATGAATGCAGGCATATCACATAAGAAAAATTGTTCAGTATTTATCTTATGTGTGATTGGTTTATTTCAGTGAGGAGAAAGACTTCAGGGTTAATCCAATTGTAGACTGTCAGAATTTCCTTTTTCGGGGGCTAAATATTGTTTCACCTTTTTTGATTAATTCATCTTGTCAATGGACATGAGCTGTTTTCATATTTTAGCTGTTGCAAATAATGCCACTCTGAAGATCACCATACAAATATTTCTTCTATATTTTGCTTTAAATCCTTTGCTTTTGATTCTTTGGAATATATGCCCAGAAGTGAAATTACTGATACAGATATAATACAGCAATTATATCTTTAATTTTTGAATAAAGGTGCATTTTACATTCTTACGAGCTTCTACATATAGCTTCTTTGATACTTGTTATTTTCTCTTTTGGCAGCCATCACTTCTAATGAGCATGACTTGGCGTCTTACTGTGGCCTCTGTCTTCATTTTTCTAGTGAGGAGAGAGCAACTTATCATCGGCTTGTTGGCTGTTCGCATATGTTCCTTGGAAAAATGTTCATATTAGCTATTTGTCCGTTTTTGAAGTAGGTTTTCTTTTTCTCTCCTTTTGAATTTTATGAGTTTTCTATATATTCTGGGTATTTTTCTGCTCTCAGATGAATAGATTTAGAAATGTCTTCTCCTACTCCAGAGGCTGCTTTTTCACTCTGTTCATAGTTGGTGTGCAGAAGTTTCAATTTCCATAGAGCATAGTTTATGTAGCTTTTATGGTCACGTGGGCCTACATTGTTCAGTTCAAAAAAATCATTTCCAAATTCAGTGTTGTGAGGCTTTTGGTCAATGGCTTCTTTTGAGTTTCATGCACTTAACCCATTTGCTAAGGTCTTTGATCCATTGATCCATCATATATGGTATCGATTAAGAGTCAATTCTCATTCTTTTGTGTGCACGCATACTGTTGCCCCAGCAGCGTTACATGGAAAGATTGTCCTACTCCTGTGTAATACGACACAGCTTTGCAGTAAGCTTTGAAATCAAGAATGCTGACTCCTCCAACCTTGTTGTTCCTTTGCAGGATTGTTTCCCCTATTTGATGTGCCCTATAATTTCGTATCAGTTATATGACAGAGTGTTCTATTTCTGCAAAAAATGTTGCTGGGATTTTGATATGTATTGCACATATTAAATTTGTAGATTTACTGACATTATATAATTTTAAGTCGTTTAATCCATGAACATAACATGGATTTCCATTAGCTCATGTTTCAATTTCTTTCAGAAAAGTTTTATACTGTTCATTTTATAAGTATTTGAACTCCTTGGTCAGGTTAATTTCTAAGAGTGTCATCATTTTTGATGCTACTGTAAATGGGATTCTTTCTTACTTTCCTTTTCACATTGCCTAGAAATGCAACTGATTTTTGTGTGTTGACTTCATGTTCTGCTACCCTGATGGATTTATTACTTCTACCAGCATTTTGAGGAGCACCTGCATGTTGATCTCATTTTTTTGCTAGACAACACCGGCATTTTCATACAGCTTATAGTTTCTTCTTTGGACCGGCCTTTGGCGACTAGAATCGGATAGGTTCTTGATCTGAAGCAATTTCCAGTATGTGGTGGAGACACAGAGACGTACAGAGTGCTTCCACAAACAAGGAGAATAAGAAATAAGTGTAGAAGCATGCCAAGCACTTTGTATGTATCACCACACAGCATTCCTTCAGTAAGAGTTTCTTGTAAGTGATAGTTAACTGTTGTGTCAACTTAAGTAAGAAACGCCCAGCTGATTGCCTTAGCACAACTCTGGCTGGGTCTGTATGCCAGATTTACTGAAGAGGGAAGGCCTACCCTGGGTGTGGGTGGCATCAACCAATGAATCTATAGCTTGGATGGAATAAAAGGGGAAGGAAGGAAGAAAGGCAGCCTCACTTCTGTTTCCTTGAAGGAAATGTAGTCATCACCATTCTCTTTGTATATCTTTCTTCAGGCTTTCAGGGCAGATTCTTCACCACTGAGCTCAGACTCTCTTGCCTTCTGACGTAAGTCCTTCAGTGTCCTGGTGTGAATGCCAGTGAAAGTGAGCTCCAGGCCCTCTACCTCTGGCTGCATCACTTGGCTCTGGAGCACACAAGGTCCTACAGTGCTCTTCCATTCTGGACTCTGTGTGTGGCCCTTGTAAAGCTACCTTGTAAATCACATATTATATTATATGATATTATATTGTACTACTATATTATCTGTTACTCTAGTGGATATTAATTGATACATTACAGAACTTACTACTTTATTACTGAAAGTATCTGGGGCTGAACTGTTCTCTTTGTGCAATGATTTCCACTACAAATTCTTGACAATAGCAGTGAGTGTTTTTTTCTGTTATTTATTTGATCAGTCTGACTAGATGTTTATCAGTTTTATGAGTCATCTCAAAATACCAGCTTTTGGTTCACTTTTCAGGTATTTTTAATAAGAAATTTTTATCTAAATATATATTTTCACTGATGCATAAGATATAAAATTCTACAACATGCAATATTTCAACACAACTTTATTAAACATTGCATGTTTCAACCAGGCTATGTCCAGATCCTTGAACATTTTCATATCTTTGTGGTGAAACAAACATCCAGACTCCTTCCATCTAGCTTTTCGAGCTACAGAGCACATCGCCACCCTCTGTGGTTGCCCCCGGCGCACCCCGCAGTTTCCTGCTCCCTCCCATCCGACTGTCACTGTGGCTGCTTCCACAGGTTTTTCATTCCTCACTCTCCACTGGCTTCAGTGTTGTCCTGGTTCTTTGTATGTGATTTGTATTTTATTGATTTCCACTGTGATTTTCTTCATATCATTTACTAACTTTGAATTTTACCTTCTTTTTCTTGTCTTTGAATATGGAAACTAAGATCATTATTTGAGGCTTTTCTTTACTATGGATATAGTCCTTTACTTATCTACACTGCTGACTAGGACTTATTTTTGTTTTATTCACTGAGAAAAACTCCAAAGTCAAAAACAGAAATTGGTACATAGAAGGCACTAAACACATATTCATAAAATTAAAGACTTGCTGCCAACCTTTACCCAAAACTCTGAATGGCTCTCATTTTACTCCCGATAAAGCTGATTTGTTGAATAACCTTTAAGGCCATAGACAACCGTGCCTCTTCTCTGGCTACTCGTGTCTTTCCTAAGTTACACTAGTTTCTTTTCTATTCTTCAAACATGCTATGCATGATCTGAACTCAAGGCTTTTGCACATCTTATTTTTTGCTTTGTTTTTTTTTGGTGGAACCACGGATTGAACTCAGGCCCTTGTGCTTGCCAGGGAAATGCTTATTCCACTGAGCCATCTCCCCAATGCTGCATGTCTTGTTGTATACCTGGAACTCCCACACCTCCCCACAAAGCGACACAGCTCACTCCTCTCATTCAGGCAATTGCAGAAAATTACCTGTGGCCTTCCTGACCACCCCCTGCCTCCCTCCACCTTCTTGTCCTGTACACACCTACACCTACTTCCCCTCTTTATTTTTCCCCGTAACAGGTCACAGTTTTTATCACCATCTAAAGGACTTTTTATGCTGTTTCATCTTGTAAGAGTGTGAACTCTATGCAAACGTGGCTGGTACATTTTTTCTTTATCTACCCCTTTACTTTCTTCTGTCCAGGCTCCTGGAGCCATGTCTTAGTCATAGCAAGTATTTAATATAAAGCATATGAGTTTAACAAATTCACAACTTAAAAATGATCACTGTAGCTGCTGAACAGAGAATGGACTGTAGGGAAGGAAAAATACACATGGAGAGAAATAGGATGTGCTGATCCATGAGATAGGACCTGAGGGAAAACCATGGTAAGAGGACAACTCCTGGGATTGTTAGCCAACTTGAGTGTTGATGGTACCATTTATTGAAATGATGATGTCTTTGAGAAGAATAAATTTGGAAAGTTAGGCTTTGAGTGGTTAAATATAGGCTATTAATGAGTAAAAATAGGCAGTTGAATATTTATAAATTTAGATTTCAGAAGAGATGTATATTTAATAGTTTTTAGAATACAAATGGAGTTTAAGGCCATGAACATGGATGAAATCATCTACAGAGAATGTACAGAGAAAAGGGAGGAGGGAAGGGAAGGAAGAGAGACAGAAAAGAGAGGGGATAGGAAAGGTGAGCCAGAAGCATGAGAGGAGAGGAGAGGAGAGGCAAGGAAAGCAGAGCTTAAGACTAAATTTTGAGGAGCATTGGCATGTAGAGACAAGAAGACGTGGAGGAGAGAAGTGGAGAGGACATTGTGTCATATCAATAAGCCAGATAAAAAATCACATTTGAGAAGGAGGAGAGGCCCACCATGTTGTCCAAGAGTCATAAAAAAGTATCTTTTGGAGTTTTCAATATGCGGATCATTTCCTTTGACAACTTCAGTGTGGTGAATTTAAAAACTGAGATTTTCCCATCATGTAGGGGGAGTGAAGTCTCTTCACTCTCTCAAGTGAAGAGAGCGCAGAGCACATGACAATAGAATGCATGTCTTCTTCACGTGCCCTGCAGGGCTGAGGGGGCTGCTGAGCCCCATGGCCGAGGTGGGATGGAAGAAGTTAAGACATACCCCTGAGACCACCCAACCAGTGGGTGGCAGAGCAAGGACCTGGCCAAACACGAGGGTGTTTGACCCCAAAGCTATGGCCTGCTGCCTTCCTATGGCTCAGTAAGACTCTTCCTGTGCTTGGAGGTGCCTTCGACTTTCAAGGGAAGAGAACATCTCATGCAGAAGGACAAAGATGCAGAAGGACAAAGACACCCAAGGAGCCAGCATACAGCCTGGAAACATGGAGTTGTGGAGGCTCGGGGGCCCTTGGGTGCACCGAAGGTCTTGAGACAGTGTCCTGGGACCAGAGTGAAGCTACAGCTCGGTCTTGACTGATAAGAAGCAACTTTCTGAAGGAGGCGCTTAAACAACTGAGCTAAGGGCAGGCCCCTTTAGAAAGACTCTTTCTCTCCCCTTTATTCCTATGCTGACCAATGCATGAGCACAGTGTGAGGTCTCACTTCTCTAGTACCAGTGATTCTTTGTGCTCTACCTTTTGTGTTTCTATGAGGGAATTCTTAATGGAGGAAAGCCAACAATGCCACAAGCCATCTTGGAAGCTTTGCCTCCCATAGCCTGTTCTTGGATACAGAGCAACACAGAACTCCAGTGAAGGGGCCCTGGAGATGGCTCAGTGGAACGAGCGCTTCCCTGGCAAGCCCAAGGGCCTGAGTCCAAGCCCTGGTTTCACCCCCCGCCCACCAGAAAAGAAAACTCCAGTGAAAAACTCACACTAGAAACCAAAGTTTTTCATAGAATCCCACTCTGCTGAGAGGGGACATCATGCAGAAGTTCATGACTGTCTAGCCCCTTGTCTGAAGAACCCAGATAGGGATCCTTTCTCTCCATTCATTCCTATAGGTACAACTGTGTGAGTAAAGTCTAAGTCCTCTGCTTCTCTAAGTAAAGCTGATCGTGTCTGCTCAAAAAAAAAAAAAGAAGAAGCAACTTTCAAATAAAAGATGCTGTAACAGGAGTATAACATACCGGGTCCGAGCACAGGGGTTTCCTAAGTAAGTGTGCAGGTCTGTCCCCTGCACTGCACTTGTGTGTGTGTCCATGGAAACAAACCTGTATGAGGGAGCCACAAAATAAGCTCTATGCAATAAATGCTTATATTTTTGTCTTTTTCATTTTTTTCCTCTTGCTCTCTATTTATTGCAACTCTTTTTTAAATTTCTTTTTCTAATTTTGCATGTATATATTTAGTAACCTGAGCAACTAAGTTGAAGACAATGCTACACAATTCAACAAATACTGTCAAATTCATATTATTTTGTTTGGTGAAATTCTGTATCATTTCTAATTTTTTAACTACTATTTTGAATTCTCTTAAAAAAAAAAAAAGAAGAGAAAGCTCTGTGCCCTCCATCTCAGCTCTCTGCTTTCTTTCTCTGGTTTGGGGCTCTGGGGCCCCAATTTGCCTTTCCTGTGCATCCTGTCCTTAGAGGACCAGCCAGCCTGCGCATGTCTGCAGGGCTCTCAACAATCCATTTCTCCTGGTGAAGGCAGTCTCCAAGCAGAGTGCCCATGCCATTCCTCATCCTCTATCTACTCCAGAAGGAAGAAAAAATGGCTAAGGAGCTGAAAGCAGACAGCAGTGTTTTCTTCCATAGCCGCCCCAACTGGGACCATCAACCTCTACTCCACCTGCCCCAGCCAGGGGACCTGGAGCAAGACATTTTCTTTCCCCGATGGAAGAGCTTTCACCCAGTGAGGCTCAGCCATTGATTGCCTGGTGATGCTTTTTAGTTTGATTGCAAGATTGTGATTTGATGTATGTTCAAGATCATTGTTTGTTACAAGATCATAATTTGTTTCCTTCTCATTTTCAAATATGATGTACAACTGAGCAAAGTACAAATCTATGTTTTTATAACTTTCTTATAATGTCATTTGTGTTTTTATCTGCAACCCTCCATGCTAGGCTTGTCAGGGGTTTTCTAGGTTTTTTCCAAGCGATGGGGGAGGGTATGAAGCAGGATCAGACTTTAGTTCAACCATGGCTGTGAGAATCCATATGTATAGAGGAACTTTGCATTCATTCCAGCAGGCCTAAAGGGAATTTCTTTCCAGAAAGTTGGCCTGACAACCACACCCCCAGTGTTGTGAGGGGGGAATCCTCTCTGGTGTGTGCAGTACAGCAGATGAAAGAGGAAAACGGAGCTGTGTTTTCTTGGAAACCTTAACCACCTGTTCCTCTCCTGTGAATTACCTCTGTGTTCAGGCAGCCCACCTAGACAGCTGTGAGGAAAGGTGTGAGGGAGCTATGGGGACCTCAGAAAGAAAAGGCCTCTTGTACCCAGCCAGCATTTGGAGCTGGTATGACCTTGGAGGACAGGGAGCCAGGTGCTCTGCAGAAGCCAGATCATGAGGCAATGCTCTCTTGAGCTGAGCTGGAGAGGGAGCCTGAACACCAGAAATCAGGACACAAGGTAGGTTCTGAGATGGGGTGAGGAGGAGAAAAGGTGGCTCCAGGAAGCAGTTGAGCAGTGCTAGGGAAGACACGTGGAATCCTAGAGGCAGCCGGCCCCCTTCCACCTCTTCTCTGCTTGGTAAACTCAAAACTCAGCCTTTAAGGCCAAGTCATCTTTGAGGAAGATGTTCCAAAAGACCAGGCAAAGCCAATTCTGGGGTTCCAACAACTCAGGGGCTAGCTTCCTTTGGCATATCTGGGATTCATGCTTAAGAGTAGGCAGGGGCTTTTCCCAGTACAGACTCTAGGCCCATGTGGGCCTGGAGAATCTGGGAGGGTGGCTACAGAACATTCGTGTTTACTTAAGTGCCCAGGTAATACTCTCTGCAGGTAGATACAAGGTACAATGATTTCCAAAGGTTTTTGACCAAAAATCAAAGCAAACCAGAAGGTGAAGTTTTCCTTAGGACTGTCACATACATATTGTGGAGGACCACCTGGGCAGCTTCATTGAAAGAAGAGGGATCCTCTCCATGTTGACTGAGCTTGACTCTATTTCCTTGTATTGATATGTACACAGTTGGCTAGGACTTTTCCCTATCCCTTCAATTGGCTTTAAGCAATATACACAGGTCTAGCCCAGGTGCTGGTAGGACTCTTTGAAGATGGCAGGCATGTTTTCCTGGAACCCCCAGCTGTTGCTCTTCAATATGAGCCAGGTCAAGATAAGGTGAAGAGCCAATGCTCCATGCTGTCTCTTGGGATCAAGCCTTGAGATAAAGCTATGACTTCCTGGGACTTGAAACATTATATCTCAGAGCTGAAGCACTGACCCCAAAACATTAGATACTATCTCAATTGTGTAATGCAGATTTCTCTCTGCCTATCCTTTTCTCTACATATTGCAAAGAAAAATGCAGGCTTCATACCTAGCCCAGCTCACAGTACTGACCTGCTTTCTGACATTCTCAATCACCCATCCTCAAGTCACTCCTTTTTTCATGAATAAATAAAACTCGGGTTTGGCCCCAGGATCAAGGCCTTTTTTCTGGATCTCCATCACCGTGGCTGGCCTTAGGACCTCTTGGCTCCTCAGAACTCCTAATGCGCCTTTGTGCCTTTATTCTTCCTGTGGTTTGCACTGAAAGTAGTAGATTGGAATTAACTTGATGATGGGATTCCAATGATTTATCCATGGGATTACAAAAATAAACTTCCTGGACCAAGGCAAGGATCAGAAATGGCTTTTACAACATCAGTCTATAGAACTGACATAAAATTGAACAGCAAGTTTTCATACTATGTGGAAAACACTTTGAAACAGGCTTTTCTAAAAAGAATTTTGGTTTTGGCTCAGTTAACATGATTCCCTACCTTATTCACAATTGTGTCCTACAGTCTGAAAAACACTGGCATAGTGAAGCTCCACAAATGTTTGATGAATGAATGAATGAATGAATGAATGAATGAATGAATGAATGGTTACTGGAGTTTAGCACACAGGGGACCCCACAGATCCTGCTTGGCTACCTGTTTCAAAGCACCAATAAAGGAGACACACAATAGTGTAGGGCAGCAAAAGAGCTTTAATCAGCCTGGTCAGGCTGGGAAGGATGGATAAAGAGGCTCATGATTTTTCCAGAGGCTGACAGAATCTTTGGGGTTTTACAGGAAAGGGGAAGCAAGCAGGGCTTGGGGCAGCCTGGGTAATCCTGCACAGTCTGCCCTGGTTGCCCATCTCAGGCCCGGTTCTGTGAGGTTCTGGCGGAGCCCTCGTCACTGAGGAGGGAGTAGCTCTGCTCTGTGGGGTTGGCCTCTGCTCACCCCATGGTGTGATATCTCCAGCCTGTGGGGTGACCTGAGCCTGGAGGGGCCTTTAGGGTCCTGCTCTTCCTGGAATCTGCACTGATTCGTCAGTTCAGGGTAATGGAGACTTCTAGGTAGTGCTCCAGGGGCTCAGGGAGGGTGCACTGTGCAGGCTGGTGAGTGGATGTACCTGGAAATCCTGAAAACTAGTTACTGTACTCTAAGTGTGTTGTGTCTTGAACAGGGACAAGATGCAATAAGTAAATTTATGGCTAATAAACTTTGTATTATATCTGTCCCTTAGATGATTCCGATGGCTACACACAGAGCTGAGCAGGGATCTAACCCAAAATTTAAGGATATAAATGAGTCAGATTAAAAAAAAATAAAATCAGAGATGAAGCATCATCCTACTTTTTTGGTACTCACTGGGAATCCACAGGTTAAGTCTTTTTTTAAATTTTATTTTAGGACAGGGTGTACAGGATCTCACTGCATAGACTAGACTTGTAGTGATCCTCCTGTTTACAGCCTCCCAAGTGCTGGGATTACAGGTGTGTACCACCATGCCCAGTCTCAAAGCCATCTCAGCATGCCCCAGGGGTGGGGCCAGCATGGCAGACCTAGGGATCGAACTCTCGGCCCCTGAGTCTGCCCAAGCACACATTTTAATCTGCTGAGGTATTTGGCCAACCTTTTCAAGTCCAGTCATTATGTTCCTGTTACAGAATAAGTACATTACATTTTAATTGGTAAAAATAGAGGTACTGGATTAGATAACTTGAACTGTACTGCTGAGTTCTGCTGGCCTATTGAAAGGAAAAGTAAATCCTTTCATTTTTATCACTCTCCTTTTTAATTTTTCATAATTTTTGACCAATTTTGCATATGTATGTCTAATTATCTAATCGACTAATTTGAAGACAATAATATGCAATATAGTAACCATTCTTGAATTCCTTTTGTCCTGGTTTCTAGCTGTCCCCCCAAAGCTTTATGTAGTCATGGGGTGGGGACTTTTAGGGTTTGTGATTAACTCATGATCCACTGGGATTATGTGTGATCCAAGGCTGGGACTGTGGGTCTTAGTACTGCTGGGATTATGGGTGTGAGTACTTCCCCAGCTTGGGACAGAGAGCCTGAATGCAATATAAGAGACAGAGAGAGGATTTTCTGCAACCATTGCTCTTTGTTGTTGTTGTTCAGCCACCATGAACTGCTGCTCTCTGCCATGTTCCCCTCTGCCTTGCAGCCAGCTGAATATGGACTGAAACCTCCAATAACTGTGAGCTAAATAAACTTTCCTTCCTTCATTTAGGGTGTTGGGTATTTGTCCCAGCAACAGAGAAGAGCAACTAAGACACCTATCATTTTGTCTAGTTAAATTCTGCACTACTTCTAATTTTTTAAAACTATTTTTTAATTTTCTTTTAAAATTAAATAGGTGCAGGGGCTGGTGAGATAGCTTAGTAGAATAAGCACTTGCCTGGTAAGTGCAAGGTCCTGAGTTTGATCCCCAGTACTGTAAAAAATAAAATAAAATAAAATTAAATTAAACAGGTGCAGTCAAAGTTTTACAAAAATGAACTTATCATGACATTTGTTTATTGTAAGTTGAAAATCTGTATAGTATGAATAGCAAATAACCAGGTTACTGGTTATGAAAACCAGGTTATGAACACATTTCCATGCCTCATTTTTGTTAAAATAACTTCCACTAAAAAGATATCATTTAAAATTCTGAGATCTGATTACACCTCCTCACCCCTGTTCAGTTTCCAACAGGTTGGACATGTCCTGTATCTGGTCATCTTCATTTAAAGGGCAACCAACTGATACAAGAGAACAAAGGGGCTCTGTTTCAATTTCTTCATTAATTAAAAGATATATAGCCTCTGGTGGTAATAGAAGGTACTAGAGGGGTCTGACACTGCTGCTGACCCTAAGGACTTGACACTGTGGAGGAGAGGAATTTCTAGGAAGGCATGATGAGAGACAACTGTCGTGCAGACACCTGCTGTTCAGAAGTAGTAAGCTCAGGTTGCTGCATTGGTGAAATGTTGGAGAAGGGACATATAGGTTCACTTCTTAAAGACTTAGGGCAAACAAGGAATCCTGACTTAATATTTATAGTGAAGAGCTGGAGGAAATTTTCAATTATAAGAAGACAATGTCCGATGTTATTTTTATGAGGGTCACTGGACAACATACAGAAGATAGGAGAATACTCCTGATGGGCCAAGAGCAACCTGGCTTTAGGAAGCTGTGGAAGACACCTGGGCAACTCTCCATGAAAGAAGAGCAATTGTCTTCATTTTGACTGAGCTTGACTCTATTTCCTTGTATTGACATGTACAGAGCTTGCTAATACTCTTTTCTTATCCCTTCAATTGGCTTTAAGCAATGTTTATAGGTCTAGCCAAGGTGATTGTGATCTTTGAAGACAGCAGGTGTGTTTCCACAGAATCCCCCACCTGCTGCTTTTTAATATGAGCCAGGTCAAGATAGGGTGAAGAGTCAATGCCTCATGCTGTCTCCTGGGATTAAGCCTGGAGATAGAGGCTATGACTTCCTGGGGCTTGAAAGATTAAATATCAGAGCTGAAGCACTGACCCCAAAACATTAAATACTATCTCAGTTGTGTAATGCAGATTACTCTCTGCATATCCTTCTCTCTGCATACTTCAGAGGTCAATGCAGGCCTCCTACCTAGTCCAGCTCACAGTACTCACCTACTTTCTGCCATTCTCAGTCATTCATCCTCAAGCCACTGCTTTCTTCATGACTGAATAAAACCCAGGTTCGGCCCTGGGTTTAGGCCTTTGTTCTGGATAGCCGTAAGTATGGCTAGACTTAGGACCCCTTGGCTCCTCAAAACTACAATTACACTTTGGTGTCTTAATCTCACTGTAAGTGGCACTGGAAGCAGTAGATTGGAATTACCTTGATGGGATTCCAATAATTTATCCATGATTATTATAAGCATAAACCTCTTGGACCAAGACTAAGACCAGGAAGGGTTCTCTACAGAAGCAAAAAGGGAGCAATTTCCTGGATTAAGACAAATGGTAGGGAAGAGGAGAAGAAAAGCTGTGAAAAACTTTCCTGTAATTTATTAGATATAAACCAGAGTAGAAATTCCTAGATTTCTGGTTTGAACAGGTAGATGAATATGTGGATGGTAATTGTGAAATGTCACCTTGAGCTCTGGGTAGGAATGGTTGACATGAGACTCAAAGCTCAGGAGGGAAGACCCAGCCCAGCCAACATGCTTGTGTCCTAGATGGGATTAAATGGAAAAGTTTCCCATGCTCTGGAGGAGCTTCTTGGATACTGCCTTTCAGTGTTAGTCTCAGGCTTCCAGCTCAGAGATAGAGGCTATGACTTCCTGGGGCTTGAAAGATTAAATATCAGAGCTGAAGCACTGACCCCTTTTCGCCTCGCAACATAGATCCTTCAGCTAACAACAGGACACTGCAGTGAGCACCAGGCCTTCCACCTTTGACTGGATTACTTGGCCAATGACGGACAGCCCTACTGTATTCCCCACACCTGACTCTACAGGCAGCTACTGCAAGCCTACTTTGCACATTTTATGTATAAGAAGTTAAATAAATCACCTACTATTGTCAAGGAACAAGTGCAAGTAATAAGCTTCACCCAGTTGCCTGATGCCAGAGCCCACGTGTGGGGGTGCACAATGCTGTGCAGCCTTCATTGGGGCAGGGACTGCCGAGTTAGTGAAAGGAAGATCGTCATAGGGCAATGTTCTGCAGAAGGCGCAGTAAAGTTCTGATGCATGGAGTCACACATGTCCTGTCATATGGCACAGAGCCTGAAGGCTCCATCCCTGCCATTTATTAGCACTTATGGCAAGGGTAGCACAGAGCAAATAGCTCAGATTTATTTTATTTTTTCTGTATTTTAGGGCAGGGTCTACAGCATATTCAGAGTTTCACTACTAGGTCAGGCTCTAGTGATCTGCCTGTTTACAACCTCCCAAGAGCCAGGATTACAGGTACATGCCACCATGGCCAGTCTCAATTGGTGTCTCAGTGCAGTCTGGGGTCAGGGCCGTCATGGCAGGCCTGGGGATCAAACCCCTGGCTCCTGCACCTATTTGCAGGTGCTATAATCCACTGAGCTATTTGGCTGGCCCGAGAGCTCAGGTTTATGATAGCACTGCTCTGGGAGGGCTAGTAGCTCTTGGTGGGAGTGTGTGGGGCAAGGAGAGGAGAATCAGAGCCATAAGAACCCCATCCTTCCAGAAGCAGAGTCATGAAGAACACACATTCTGGGGGTGCAGGGATGCAGCACAGACCTTGGCAGCTCACAACTCTAGGATCCAAAGTAAAGGTTCTGACTTATTGAACAACCGTTATAGAGCTAACACTGAGGTAAGTGTTTTAAAATATGGTTTCAGGCTCTGAAATCTTCCCTGAAAGGATTCTTATTCCCATCTTGGAGTTGAGGAGCCTGGGGCACAGAAAAACCTAGAAAATTGAACAAGATTAAGATCAAATAGAACTGGATTTAAAACCAGATCTAACTCAAAATTGTGTACCAAGTTCCATTCCACTTATCTTTTCAGTATGTCCTGTCACTCAGCACAGTGTAATGCCTAAGAGATACAGGTGATTGAGAGTCTCCACTATGTGGGAGCTTCTAATGTAGTTCTACAAACCATCCTCAGGATATGAAGGGCCAGGTGACCAGCAGAGGATGTGGAAGCTTCCCAAATAGTCCCTAGGTTTGCAAGTGGCTCCACTGGGACCTTGCTCTGACTTCTGGCAGCAGAGCAGGGCAGGGGAGACTCCAAGCCTCCCAGTCAACTTGACAGAACTCAGGACACTTCTTTTTTTTTTTTTTTTTTTTTTTTTTTTTTGTCTTTTTTTTGAGACAGGGTCTCACTATGCAGTTCAGGCTGGCCTTAAGCTCACTTTGTAGCTCAGGCTGGTCTCGAACTCACAACAATCCTCCTGCCTCAGCCTCCCGAGTGCTGGGATTACAGGCGTGCGCCACCACGCCCGGCTTCGGACACTTCTTAAGCTCCCTCAGAACCACACTCTAACCCAATGCTCAGGCATCGCCATAGCTCACAGCCTCAGCAAGGAGCCCAAGGCATCCTTCAGGACAGCCTGCCAGTGTGGCCCATTTTCCAAGGCACTCAGCTCTACTCACCCGGCCATGGTGGTGGACCACCCACCCCCTTGCCTTGTGCTCTTCCATCAGTTTCTCCTCCTCTCTCTTTCCCAGTAGGTGAGCAGAGGTTTGTTTTCATGGCAACCCAGGGGAAATGCCAACTTTCAAAGGCAGACCTACGTACGATAAATACAGCAACCCCTCCCTTGATTAGTGAGACGTATCCCTTGGGCAGCCAAGCTGAGGAACAAGAATATCTTCTTGTGCCTGCCAAGGCCACACATGAGCAGTCACATAGCCTTGGGCAGAGAAACTAAGGATTTCCCAGAAGGAATGAGCTGGAATGGGGCAAGGGCCAAGCTGCCAGTCTCCTCAAGGGCAGTGTCTGGGGGAACTTGGCAGTTGTGGTTAAGCATATGGATCCTGACATCTTGGGTTTGAGACAAGGCTCCTCTACACAGCAATTCTATGTCTTGGGCAATGCACTTGAGTACTCTTGGCCTGCACCTAAAATGGGGGTAACAATGTGAGTGGTCACTCCATCAGAATTGACTGAAGAGTAATCTAAATATTTCAGGGGTGAATTAGCACGGGGTTAGCATGAATATTAGTATGAGTTACAGTTGACAAATGTAAACCATTTCTAAGGCTGGAGTAGGGACGGATTCTCTCTCTGTCTCTCTCTCTCTCTGTCTCTCTCTCTCTCTCTCTCTGTGTCTCTCTCTCTCTCTCTGTCTATCTGACTGTCTCTCTCTCTCTCTGACCTCCACAAGCTATTTCACCACTCAGCAAGAAATCAGGTATACTTCTGAAAAAGGTATATGAAACCAATGCCTATATGACATGGCCACTTGGAACATTTTGAAGTCCTGTCAGGATAGGGGTTGGCAACAACCTCATGTATGGCTATAGGAGATGTTTTAATTAGATGCCTACTCCTCATCTCACACCCATCCCAATGCCAGGGGCTCTTCACCCCCTTTTTAATTTATTTTTTGAATCTTACATGTTAAAGATCCCAAACAGTACAAATCTGCTGTGTTCTGCACTTCAGGGGCTTTGTGAACATCAATGTCTCAATCCTGTTCCACACCATCAGACCCAGATGAGACTTCTCTCTCTGCAGTCACACCTGCAAAATACTAAATGGCAGAAGCAGTCTGTTCCTCTGGATACTCTTGGAGAACTGCCGCTCATAATACAGCATGGAAGGTCAATGCTCTTGTCAGAATTGAGGCCTAATAAGTCCATGGGGTTATAAAAGGGGCCATGTTACCCTCCCCCCATGAAGCCTAATACTAGCAATGAATCTGATTTCTGGGCACTGGATTCTAGACACAATGCTCAGGTTTTTTTTTTTTTTTTTTTTTTTTTTTTTTTTTTCCTAAAACACCAGAACCTTATTATTATTTTTTAAATTTTAATTAATACATTGTATATTATTATCTTCTTAGTGGTTTTCCATAATATAAGAAGCAGACAGGATAACCTGTCCAGACACTATTAGTACAAATCTTCTCATGTAGTTAAGCGAAGGTAGCGGTATATCTATCCTAACTATTCTGTATATACAAATACAAAATAGTCCTTCCTTTGTAGCCTCTTTTTTTGTTTAGTCCCATCAGAGATGGGTATTCTATTGGCATCTAAATACTATAGGTGTGTGAATTCAGCAAAACAATCCAACACGGTTCAGCAGTCCACAACAGTAGTGGGTTATCCACAGAAGTTGTTGACTATACTTCCTTTTTATACTTTTCTGCTGAATAGTTAAGACCAAGAAAAAGCAAAACCTTTATAATATGAAATGTAACTTTTGTATCAGATAAGGTCAGTCAGGTACCCTCAGCGTTTATCCTGTAACCCTGTACTGCACTTTGTCGATCCTTTGTCAGTGGGTCAGTCACAGCCATTGCTTGACCAAGTTGCTCTCTGTGGAAGCCTGAGAGAATGTTTTCGCTCCATGTGACTCTCCTTGGGCACACTCTACATCATCGATCACATTCCTCTGTGGCTCCATAATCTCCTTGATCAGAAAATTTGGGGCACAACAAAATTTGAGTTACAGGATGTTACAGTACAGGTTCCCTTATGTCCTGAGTTTTCACTGAACTTGAGAGGCTATGGTCAAAATGTTGGCTGACCTTGCAGCCTTTCTTTTTCTCCAATTTTTGATCTGCAAGGTTAGGTAATTATCCTTCCAGAAGAAAAGCTTATTATTACCCTGCAACATATGCAGTATGGTTTACCCACACTATTTGTCTAAATATCAGACATCATAGACATAACATGGAATATATATTTTCCATCAAGTATTGAGGTATTAAATTGTAAGTCCTCACAGAATATGAAGAAAGAAAAACATAGGAATGAACACTTACATATATTTACATAGAAATTTAGAAATCTATCCATATAGGAATAGATTTGTAGCAGGAATTTCCTGTGTCATTTTGTGTGTGTGTGTGTGTGTGTGTGTGTGTCTTCTTTTTCATTTATTACCCTTAAAAATCTTTTATTTGAAAGTCAGTATAGTACTACTTGGTATGTCATGACAAGAAGTACGTATTTAGAAGACCAGAATGATAGGCATTCCAAGAGTGACCCTTCTATTACACATTGTTAAATTCAGTGTAGTTGCTTGGTTCACAGGTATCAACATATAAAGTTAGTCAGGGGGAGAACCCTAACTATTAATTGCTAGTTTCAAAAATCTGCTGATGTTTCTCGGGATCATTGCCTTACCCACATAGTGTGAATAAATGAATGGTTTTGCCCCTGTCATGTTTCCCAGCTTTTCTCCTTGCCCTCTCTTCATTGTCCACTCCTCAAGTTTTAGCTTTCCTTTTTACTGTGTTACACATTTCTATTTGTAATTCTTCTTTTGAGTATTTATCCTAGGGAGACTATACAATATTTGCACATGTGGGTCTGGTTTATTTCTCTTATAAGTCCAAGTGGCATCTACTTAAATATGAAGGCTTCAAGTTTATCATTCTTTATAGCTGAGTAATATTCCATTGTATAAAAATATCACATCTTTCCAACCATTCCTCATGTGACGGGCATCTTGGTTGTTTCCAAGATTTGGCTATCACAAATTGTGGTGCTATAAACATAGGCACACATATATCCCTATGGTATGATGTTTTCAGTTCCTCTGGGAAAATTCCCAATAGGAGGTTAGCTGGCTTGAATGGGATTTCCAGTCCTAGTTTTTTAAGGAGTCTCTACATTGATCTCAACAATGGTTGCACCAGTCTACATTCCCACCAGCAGTGGAGGAGGGTTCCCTTTTCCCTACAACCTCTCCAATATTTGTTGTTCGTTGATTTCCTTATGATAGCCATTCTTTCTGGGGTGAATGTTGTTTAATTTGCATTTCAGAGATGGCTAGTGAGGTGGAACATTTTTCATATATTTATTTGCTTCTTTAATTTGTTCTCTGAGAAGTGTGTGTTAATCTCAGATGCCCATTTCTGGATTGGGTCTTTAAATTTAAGGGCCCTAATGTTTTTTAGTTCCTTATAAAATCTAGAGAGCAGACCTTTGTCTGAGTGCTTATCAGTCAGGACTTTTTCAAAATTTGTGTGTTGTCTTTTCACTTTGTTGGTAATTTTTTTTCTTTTTTTTGACGTGCAGAAACTTCTTAATAACAGGTGGTCCCAGTTGTGAATTCTTTCAAGTGTTTCCCATGCGAATACATGTTTGTTCACAAACTCTTTGCCTACCCCTATGTCTTCAAGAGTTCCTCCTACTTTCTCTTCCTGGAGATTTAGTGTTTCTGTTTTAATGTTTAGATCTTTGATCCATTTTTGACTTTAGCTAAATGCATGGTGATAGACATGGGTCAAGTTTTAGTTTTCGGCATGTGGAGAGCCAGTTTTTCCAGCACCATTTGTTAAAGAGGCTATCATTCTTCCAGTAACTGTGTTTGGACCCTTTTTTGAAGGTCAAATGGTTGTGTGTGTTCATAGAGGCCTCTGCATCTTCCAGTCTATTCCATCTTCTAGTCTATTTCATTGCCAATACCATGTTGATATTATCACAGTAGCTTTGTAGTATAATTTCAAGTCAAGAATTGTAATGCCTCCTGCTTTCTCTTTGTTAGCTAGGATTACCTTTGCTATTTTAGGTCTTTTCTGGTTCCAAATAAATTTTAGGAACGATTTCTCTAGGTCTAGGAGTTATGTTGGTGGTAGTTTGATAGGGATTTCATTAAATCTGTACAACAATTTTGGGAGTATGGCCATCTTCACTATGTTGGTTCTTCATATCCTGGAGCAAGGTATGTCTTTTCATTTTCTTAAATCCTCTATGATCTCTTTTTTCAGATTACTGTAATTTTCCATGAAAATATCTTTGACTTCTTTAGTTGGATCAATTCCAAGGTATTTCATTTTCTGAAATGCTATGGTAAGCAGTATTGTTTCTCTAATTACCCTCTCAGTGTGTTTGTCATTTGTGTAGAGGAATGCTATTGACTTTTGAGTATTGACTTTGTATCCTGGTATATTACTGAATTTGTGTATCAATTCTAGTAGCTTCTTGGTGGAGTCTTTTGGGTCTTCCAAGTAAAGTATCATATCATCTGCGAATAATGATAATTTAACTCCTTCTTTACCTATTCTTACTGCTTTTATTTTTCCCTGTCCGGCGCCGCTCCCGTCCCGCGGAAGAAGACACTCAGACACTCAGCAACGGGTTCAGCAAGCCTTTATCGAGTGGGATGCAAGCCTCTACATGTGTCCGCTACCCGCGGCTCCTACCGTGCAAGCATGGCGAATCTCGCGATACAGCAAGCTATATAGATTTCACAAACCAGTCACAACAGGAGGGGCCCAGGCACAGCAACAAAAACCCGGAAACCGGAGGTGGGCGCTATCTTAGCAGACACGATGGGCGGGGGAGCCAAAAGCGGCCGGTATCTCAGAGCGGCTCCCGACATCTCCCTCCTTTTGTTTTAATAGAAAAGGGCAGCAATATCTATCGAGTGATCACAGCGGCTGGCGCCCTTTTAATAAGCCCACTAGGACCTCTCCCGGCACTGGGTTGGCCACCCCCAGTCCCGGTTTTGATCCTTTGAGGCCTCATCCTTTTGTTGGGCCAGGATGAAATGGATGGATGGAACCTGGATGCACACCAGCATGTGGTCGAGAGTCCTTCTAA
>PVKA01027078.1:0-30941 GCA_004027165.1 Ctenomys sociabilis
TATTGAATCTTTGATATAATTCAGCTATAAAAAAACCTGTAAATATAATTTCATGTATGCACCTTGTACAATACCAAAACGCTATGAAAACAGTTTGCAATGTATTAATTCATCGACTCTGTATGGTTAAGGTGTCTTGAAACTGTCTGATTGACATTTGTATTTTAATAAAATAAAAATAAATGGAAAAAAAAAAAAAGATTGCTAGAAGAAACATTTTCTCACAAATGGAGAAGCGCCTGAATCTTCTAGTTAGGAAACACATAACATATCATGGGCACATCTTCTAATAGCAAAAGATTTTTTCACTTAGATTCTTATCTCTCCTCTACATGATTCCTATGCTCTAGAGATGTTTAGCCTATGTCCATGTGAAGTGCCAGCTCTAACTGGTTTATATCAATAAGAAGTTGGCTATTAGAGCAAGTTCACTCAGGAGACAGTCTGTCTTTTGCAACTATTATGTTTACTGTGGATGTTTTACCATTATAAATGTGTTCAGGTATTTATTTACTTATGACAAATATACAGTGATTCACTAGGCTATAGTGTATGCAGTTCTGTGTTAGAGTCAGCTCAAGCCAACTAACAAGAACCATTTTTGTACAATATTCCCTTTCATTTTCAGTTGAAGGCACATGAGTAACCTGAAATCATCCATAATAGCAATATTCACATCACAGAAATTAGCCCAAATCAGAACTAATAATTTTTTTTGGACAGCTATTTGTTAAATTTTCACCAGCATACCACTAAGTATGTGGTTCTTTACATTAAATGCAAAATTTTTAGATCAATTTTGAGAACTATTACCAAAAATATGAAATTCTGAGATGAGTAGATGCTCCTCAAATGAAGAAATAAAAATAATAAGTAAAGGGCCAGCCAAATAGCTCAGCAGATTAAAGCACATGCTTAGGCAGACGCAGGGGCTGGGATTTGATCCTAGGCCTGCTCTGCTGGCCCTGTCCCCCGGGCACACTGAGATGGCAATTGCGATTGTGCATGGTGGCATGTAGATGTAATCCCAGCTGGTGGGAGACAGAACATAGGGGAATCACTATGAGTCAAATCTATTCTACAGGTAGTGAGACCCTGTAGGGCCTATTGACTCTGTGATAGAATACAAAAACAAAAAAACAAAACAAACAGCAAGTAAGCACAGAAAAAAATCAATGGTCATTTGAAAGATGCAAATTTGAAGAATAATGAGATTCTATCTACCCCAGAAAGAATGGCTAACATAAAAAAACAATGCTAGTGGGGCTATGGGGTAAAAAGAATCCTTATCCACTGTTGGTAGTAGTGTACACTGGTGAAACTACTGTGGAAATTAGTGTGAATATTCCTTTAGAATTAGAGGGCTGGAGAGCTAGCTCAGTAGAATAAGCGTTTGCCTGGCAAGTACAGAATCCTGAGTTTAATCCTTGTACTGCAAAAGAAAAGTAGAATTAGAGGAATTAGAGATCCAGTTCAACCCAGCTATTCTCCTTCTAAGTATTTTACCAGGAAAATTAAAAGCATCATAATACAGTGATATATGCACACCCTTGTTTATAACAACACAATTTTTAATAGCTAAATCTTGGAAACAACCTAAATGCCCATCAATGGAGGAATGGATTTTTTTTTAATTAATATATCTATATGTTAGAGTCCTACTTGACCATAAAGAATAAATGGGAAATTTTTATAAGTAAGTGAATGCAGCTCATGACCATGCTCATAAGTGAAATAAATCAGGTCCATATGTGTAAATATTATGTTGTCTCACTAGTGTGAGAAACTGGATGCCTCTCGTTGTCACATTCTCATATTTACTCTGTGTCCTCCTTTGACCAAACTTTTTTCAGCATGTCCTCGCCTTCTCAGCAACTCCCAGTGCCATTCATTCTGCAAGGCCTCCTTCCTAAAATCTTCCTAATAACCATTTATTTGCTCTTTTAGTCTTTCCAGTCTTTAATATACAACACTTGCCATATTTGATTAAATTTGTCTGTTTCCCTCTTTAGAGAAAGACAAAGACCATATCTACTATTTTTATGCCTTGTTTATCCAATGAATGAACTCAATAATAAATAATTGAGATAAATGTTCACTGCTGACTTAATATCAGCTTTCTTAGGATTTTCATGCAAGGCTAAGGATGAATGGAGGTTCACTTCAGATGCCACATAAGTATTTGTTTCTTCCTGTGAGTAAAATAAATGGGGTTGTTTTAAGAATCCCTGGAAAACTACTAAGAATGCCTTAGGAAACAATGCCTATAGTACTCTGAAATGCCTTATACATAAATTGTCTTTAGTTGTTAAAGCACTTTTACAATAAGCATTTCATTTGATCCATTAGGAGATGGGTCAAAGAGTCATGAGACCAGTTAGGAAATGAAAGGGAAGGAAGGGAGAGGAGGGGAGTGGAGAGGTGGGAGGGGAGGGAAAGGGAGAGGAAAGAAAAGAACCAATGTTTAGTGTTAGAACTGCCCAAAGGACTTTGGGAAGCAGCTTTGACCTAGGTCTTCTATTGCCTAGTCCAGCAATCTGCATTCTTAATTCTTCTACTATCAACCTCAACAACTCTACAAGAACCTTGGTCTCCACTGTGATAGTAGCCACAGTGCCAGCTATGCTGTTGTGATGGTTTAAGGGAATAAGGCTCAGACCAATAATGTAATGACACCATCTTTGCCCTGACTTGATGGATCCCTTCTTGTCACCCCTCTGTCCTCCAGGTGCAGCTTCAGTTTCTTTATCTCCAAATGGAAAAGGCAGTAAGGAGCTTATTCATGATGCATTTGTGAGAATCTGCTAGTGACTTCTTTCTTAGCCACCTTGTCTGGATGTCTTCCAAGGCTAAACACCAGTTTCTGGAGTCCTGCCATTACAGAACTTGAATCTTAAAGCCATATTCACATTGAAGATTTTTTTACCATGAATCTTTCTAGCCTCCCCTAAACTCCCCTGTCTGTTTAGAGGCCAAAGGGAACAGTTGTAAAACTAAGAAGACCTAGGCTTAACCCAAAATCTTAACAGCAATTTAAGACAACCACAAGACAAAAACTACTCACCTAGCATAGCAGGCATACTTAACAGAGACATGTCTCGTTTGTTTTCCATTTCTTTTGCCACCTTACACACCAATTCTTTAGTTAGAGCTTTATTAATCTGTTACTGGTGTATTTTTAATAAAAGCAAAAAGATCTACTCATTTAAATGGGCAATGTTACTAAATGTTTCCCTTCTTTTTCATTTTGGTTGCACTTTGACTCCTTGCAATCCACAGTATGTTTCCTTAAGGAACCACCAGACAGTTAATCTTACACTATAGTCAGAAAACTTGACCCTGAATGAGGCAGAAGAAGTAAAGTATATTACTTAACATTTCTTGCAATGTTTCCATTGTTATAAAATATATGCATTTAATTACAACACAGGTAGCATGTGAAAAAGAAAACAAGAAAGTATAATCCACAGCATTTCTTTGTAATGTCTGGAGCTGATTGCCTTTCATTCTCCATAATTATTTTAATAGGTGGAAAATATACTGTAGCACTTTTTTCTAATGAAGAAAATAAAGATGTACCTGCTATCAAAGTGTAGGGTGAGAACAGAGCTAAGGCCCACCATAGTGAAAGTTCATACAGCTGACAAAAACCTCACCCGGAGTGACTAGTTGAAGTTGACCTATAAATATGGCACAGAGCCGAAGCAGGAAAGTTGAGTGAAACTGCTCAGTTTGTTTTACTTTTCTGGTGTAATGACCATTTGTTTCCACATGGTCCCAAAGCTCATGTCTTTAATGGCCATTACTCCACTGTACTGGCATGCTCCTGAGGTCTTTGCTTATTTCCCTAATTATCAAAAAGGCTGCTGGAATTTATTAAGAAATTATAAATAATATCCCAAGTGCCTTCAAAACCAAGTTTGGCATTCTCCCTAGCTCTTGCATCAGTGGTAGACATCTTTGCTTTGCTCTGAAACAGAATATAATTTGACAGCACTGGAACCACCTGAATCAAAGATGAGGCAGTCAGTTATTTTCCAGTAACCTCTGGTCCTGTAAATTGTTTTAAAAGTATTTCAAATGGGCACATGAGGACAACAGAAACCAGTTTAATTAAGAAGTGTACAACTTATGGATGGCTAATTTAATTAACTAGCATGATGGAAATATACTCCACTTAGATGTGATAGGGAAATTAGAGCCTCAGTTTAAACAATTATGGAAAGTGGCGTACATAAGAAGTAAAGTCATTTAAGATTCAGAGATTTAAAAAAAATAAAAATAAAAAATAATAATAATAAAAAAGATTCAGAGATTTTGCAGTTCTTTTTCACTGTTATTTTGACTACCTCCAAACCAAAATCAAATTCTATGGCAGCAAGCATTATCATAGCAAAGGTAAAAATTTAGGTAAAAATATTTCTCAGCATTGTCTGAAGCCCAGCAAAATTCAGTGTCAAATTCCAGTTGGTTATTGAGTTCAATAACCTCTCAAGTTGGCTGTTGTAATAAACTCTGACTGCATTGTATCCCTTTTCCTTCTTTGAAAGTCAGTTTTCTTCCACAATTTTGTATGTCACTCATTGAACTGTAATGTAGTTCAGACACTACACTAACCACTTTATGTACATCCCTTCATTTGATTATCACAAGAACCTTTTGAATACAAATGAGTACTAATCCTAAGTACATTAGGATATGTCCAAATGGTGCTGAGACTTGGGGAAATTGAACATTTTATCCTCACAACTAGCAATCAGTGGGTTACTATTTGCTCCAAGTTCTTACTCCAAAGCCTATGCTTTCTACAAATACACCACCCAACCCTCCACAGATAGACAGACAGACAGACAGACAGACAATAGCCAGTTTTCCTTTACCTCAAATTCTTAGAGTGTTTATTATTTTAATATTGTCTAGAATTACAGTTTATATTTTATTTACATAATAAGCTTTCTTTTTTAAAACTTTCTTATACCATAATCAGCTACATTAACACAAAATTACCCTAATAAGCACTTGAATACACAAACATATATACTGTAATATGTATTTTCCAATGTTATTTCAACTACTTCCTAACCAATATCAAATTCTATAGCAGGAAGTATTATCATATATATATATATAAAGAGAGAGAGAGAATGAGTCAGAAAGAAAGATTGGAGATGTTGACTTGATCCAACAAGGAAATATTAAACAAAGACAAGTACAAGTTCCTGGTATCTGTGGCAGGCATTCTATTATATCTTAGGTCCTCCTCACTAACAGTGCTTTGCATATAGTAAATGTTAATAAATGTAGAATGGCTGGAGGAGAAAGTGATTGAGTGGTAAGTGACTAATAGGTGATCATAGGTAGGGGATACCAGGTTTCGCTGGCATGGAAAAGACTCAGTAGTCTTCATTGACACTAAGTTCAACAGAAGTAAGTAGTGGTCACCAATAGCTGTATATAGACTGAACTCACAGTAGTCTCTATCTAAGGCATAAACACATTAGTCTTGGTCACTTTTGCCACCCAATAATGTGAACTCATGGATAGGGAAAGTCTTAGATAAGGATACAGGTGACAAGATGAAAACTTGAGTAATCTAACCATGAGGCTTAATGGAATGTAAGGTTTTTGAATATTTTAGGATTTTCTTGAGAAAGGAAACAAGTTGGTTCATGTGTTCTGAAGATAATTGACTAGGAACAACCTATTGAAACCATTCAGAGTCATTTTGGGTCCCAAGTTAGAAAGAATAATCACTTTGCATCTTTCTAGTAATTGTTCCCTCTTTCTTATTCATCATCTTCCAATCCAGCACATCTTTCGTGATAGAGAAAGAAAAGGTCCATTCCATTGGGAAGAAAGTCTTCTGCCTACTAGAAACTCAGATATCCGCTTGTACTATCACCCAAATGGCAATACTGTCCTGGATTCTGTCCTTATTCATTCAGTGCCCTGTTTTCTTTCTTGGAGACTTTATAGTCTAAAGAGACAAAGAAGTACAACAAGATGGCAACATTCTCAGTAAAATAGAATTACGTACTGACTATTGATGATTAGGGAAAGATAGAAATGCAAACAAATATGACCAGAGAAATTTTTCAAAAAAAGTAGTGTTTACTTATATTTCCCTGAGGTATACCTGAAGAAAACTTGGAGACTAGATGCAAAACTGGGAAAGGAAGTTCCAAGCCCAGAGAATGCCATGCATGCCAGGGAACATGTTGTACATAACTAGAAGATCCCAATACCCACCCCCTCCAGGAATTCTTAAAGCAATCATATTATCTCTGTAGTATTTATCCTCCCCCCATGCACACTGTCAATCACACCATGAATTATCAATATTTATTTAACTGGAATAAATGCAAGAAGGAATTGTAATTTCTCTGATCCTCATACTCAGATTAACAAGAGCAAGGATGTGTTTGTCAAATGGTGGTGAGACGAAGCCATAAACACATGGCTGATGCGGTAGAATGGGAAGACATACATTTTGGGATGAGATCAACCTGAATTGAAATCATAACCCTGTGACCACAAGAACAACATTGACCCTTTCGCCCCCTAAATTTCTCACTTTGAAATTCATTTGCCTATAAGCTGGTTTGTTGTGTAGTTTCATAAAAATAATGTAATTGAAAAAGATGCCTGTTAATAAATGACCCATTAAAAAATAAATAAATAAATGACCCATAAGATATAAACCTGAAAATAGAATCTCTGATTTGAAATTTAAAGAGTTGGAGAAGGATTTTATCTGTATAGTTATAGGCCAAACTGATACCCATTTTTCACCTAATAAATAAAAAGGTCCCAGACTGGAGATTTAGCTCAGGTACATAAGCACCTACCTGGCTAAGTGTAAGGTCCTGAGTTGAATCCCCTGTACCAAAAAAAAAAAAAAAAAAAAAAAAAAAAAAAAAAAAAAAAAAAAAAAAAAAAAAAAAAAAAAAAAAAAAAAAAAAAAAAAAAAAAAAAAAAAAAAAAAAAAAAAAAAAGGTCCCTAGGGATTACTTAAACTTGTTAGCACAAATGTGGCTCAGAATAGAGTTTCTTGGCTTAGTTACTAATGCCAATTTTGTCATTCACAATAACTTCTATTCATTGTTCCCACCCCCAACCTTGCCTGGGTATCATTACTATAAAGTGTTTTGCAAAGCCTAATTATTCAAAAGAGCAGCCATGATCATTCTATAATCAAACAAGTTACAAAGTCTTAACTAAATCTGTTTTCTGAAAAATACTAAAAAATAGACAAAATATCATTAAAAACAGAATGTAATTGAACATGTCCATGTGGTGAAAATATTTAGACATGGGAAAGGATTAGCCACAAAAGAAAGTCATCAGTGACCTTCATGCAATGCAGAATAATAGTGGTTTGTTGGGAACCAGGGTTTGCATGAGAGTAGAGCATTGGTTAAAACACTACAGAGCCAGGGAGATAGCTCAACAGCATAAGATCCTGAGTTTGATCCCTGATACTAAAAAACAATGCTGCAGATGATATGACAAAGGGAGAAATGGAGAATTTTTTTCCAATAGGTATAAAATTTTTGTTTGGAAAATCTTCTAGAGATCTGATGCACAACAATTTTTCTAGTTAATGATACAGCATTGTGCACTTTAAAATATGTTAAGACGGGGCCGGGGAGATGGCTCAGTGGAATAAGCACTTCATGGCAAGTGCAAGGGCCTGAGTTCAATCCCTGGTTCCACCAAAAGAAAAAAAAATAAAATAAAAAAATAAAATATGTTAAGAGGCTAGGTTTCATATTAGGTATTCTTACTTGGCCCTCCAACAAAAATGAGGGAAGGAAAAAACTACAAGGAAGTCTATGAAGATGACAGCTATGTATAATGCCTTGGTTGGGGTAATTGTGTATCATTCTAGGGTACATATAGCCAAATACATCAATATTTACTCATAAGTTTGAAGTTTTATGAAAACAAGTCATACTTCCGTAAAGCAAGCAAGTGCAGCTTAACATTGTGAAATGTATCTCATACCTAACCACTGTTTACCCTGGTCAAAACCTGGTTTTGAACAACTCTATCCACTTTCTGTCTTACATGTATGTTTGTCCAGCTCACCACTATAATACATCCCAAAAAATGGACTCCCATTATCTCCTTTGTCCAAGGTATACTGTATTCACTAAGTCAGATTGATTTTCTTATCTACTAGGAAATTCTCTTTCTCCAACCTAGCACAGAACAAGGTCGCTAGATTGTGAACATTTCCAAAGTCCCCATTCTATTGCCCACCAGAACAATCCCAGCCCAGCCATTACCCCTCCATGCCCCAGCAGTTAAGTCATATGATTACATTTTAGTTGATGATATGTGTCTGTTTGTCTCCTCTAATGGCTTGCAAGGCCTTGGGGGTCGAGCTCATGTCTAATCTTCACTGCATACATCTGTACACTACTGAATACATCATTACCGTACATTACTCTAATTCAGTGGGGACTCAATAAAAACTTGTTGACTGACTGATTTAGCGCAAGGATGATTATTACGTAAGCCACTTTGGTAAATAAATTTCAAATAATGACCAGCTCACACAAATGTTTTACTAGCTCACCCTCCCCATGGAATTAATATAAAGAATGAAAATCAGCACTCATTTCTACTTGCCCAGTGCTAAATGCTAACTTTCCCCAAGAGAGTAGCCATTTTCAAGCCTAATTTCAAGTCAAAATGTCTAAAATGGTTGTCATTCTTGGTGACATGCTGGGAAGAGTCAAGAACTTAGAAATCAAATCCAGTCACTTCCACAGGTTATTAACCCCAATCCTGAGAATCATTATTTCCATCACATTACTGATGATAATAATAATAATACTGGCAGCTTGCTTTAATTCATGTTTATTCAGTGAAAAGGCACTGTCAAGAATACTCTAACAAAAGTAATTCAATAGGTATATAAAATGTTATAATTTCATAATTGATTGATATAAAAATCTTTTGATTTGTATAAATTCTTTAATAGTTGAATGAAATCAACACATAGGAATGTAACCATGGGAAATTAAAAAAAAAAACACTTGCCTATGTACATAACAAAAAAAACCAGAAATACATGGTAAAATAGACAGCATACATTGTGTCTCTTTTTCTTCCATTTTTATATCACTTTATATAATAAGCCTGTATTGGGGAAAAGGCTATGTAAATTTACATGTACTCTCTGTCCATGTTACTTCAGCCTTTTGATATAAGTCTAGCCAGAGAAAGTTCAGCTCATAGTTCAAGGACAACAAGTAGCAGATGGGAGAAGCGTCAATTCTAGTTTTATGGTGGAGATGATTTTATTGTCTCAGTCAATGATTTTCCAAATATTTTCAAGATTAATTTATTTTTCCTCTGTGCAAGGCATAAGCAGGTTTAAACGTCAGTTTGGGCTACAAAGTTAAGAATTTAAATAAATAACAAGTACTGAAACACTTGATAATTACTCTAAAGTGCTGCACTGCTAACTCTACTTCACTTACTTTAGGATGTTCATGAGAAAATGGACTAGCCTGTCCTCCATGACAAGATAACCTGCTGCTAGCACTCTGCAAGTTAAAGATTTACTTGCATGAAATGCTTGCAACATTTCAGATCCCTGGGGGTTTCTTCAAGTCAGGCGCAGCCTGATTTGCCATGACAGCTTCTCTGAAGTTGTGTCCTTTAAGAAGCCATAATTGTCATTTGGGGGCCTTCCGGGTGAAAAGGCAAAACAGAAGCAAAGGAGCTAGAACAAACAATCGCACAGCTGAGGAAACATGCCTAATCTCAAGGGCATGGAACTGAGTAGTCTGAAACACTTCAAAGTTGGTCTCTTTGTTTTCTTCACTCTCCTGGAAAAATTAGCCAATAGAAGAAACTATCTTCTAAATTTGAGACATACTGAAACAAACTTTACATTTAGCACACCAGGCTCCCAAGCTCTTATTTTGCATGAAAATGGAAATGATTAGAGTTTGGATGAAAAGAAAACCATAACAGAATGAAAAAAGGGCCATGATCTAATATCAAATAAAGTTACCAAATGCCATTAGGTCAGGTGATCAGTGCCAAGTGGTGGTCATGTTTGGTTTACTTGCAGAGTTAGTCAATTAAATGCATTCTTTCACTTGGGACAAAAATTGAATGAAGTTAGTTTGGCCTTAAAGAATTATTTCATTTAATATGAAGTCTCCCTGAGGCCTGCTCTTTTGTAAAGCAGGGGGATGGTCAGGTCAAAAGCTAAAGTAGGGGCTGGGGAGATGGTTCAGTAGAATAAGCGCTTCCCTGGCAAGCGCAAGGGTCTTTCAATCCCCAGTTCCACCAAAAAGAAAAGCTAAAGCAGAGTATGGGAAATAATTAAAGCCTACATCTCAGTTTAATGATCTTATCAAACACAGGATTAAGTGACATGGGAAAAAAATCATAACAATGTTCAAACACAGTGATATACTATACTCATATTATAAGGGTATATGAAAATATAAATACTGTACATAGATTGATCAAGACATGGAATGGTGAACTCCAGGGATCATTCGTGCTTAACACCTGTTCAATATATATTGTATTTAGGACAGGATTTCACTGCATAGATCGGACTCATAGTGATTCTCCTGTGCACAGCCTCCCAAGTGCTAGGATTGCAGGCACACACCACTACACCCAGTCTCAGTCACCATTTCAGTTCACCCCATGGCCAACAAAGCAGGCCTGGAGATAGAACTCCTGGCCCCTGTATCTACCTAAGCACATGCTTTAATCTGCTGAGCTATTTGGCCAGCCAGCACCTATTCAATTTATGAGTTGTTTTCAATGCCAGAGTTCACTCCACTGTTGGAAGCAAAACTGCAAAATGCTCTTAGAAAGGCCATTCTCTGTGGCCACAGGCCCAGCTTCATCCATTTGTACTCTAGTGATAGCCCTTGAGGCCAAGCACACCAGACTAAATGCATCTAGTCCCTAACATTTCTCAATTGTTTGAAGATGGTTACCTCACTCTTACCATCACAAGCCCTCACCACTTTCAGGTGTTCTCAACACCACAACTATTGTTCATGGGTAATGTCCTCTCTAGGTTCTGAAGTCATAATCAGATAGATAGATAGATAGATAGATAGATAGATAGATAGATAGATAGACAGACAGACAGACAGATACATAGATAGATACATAGATACACAGACTGTAGAGGGGATATAAGACAATATCGACTATCACCTCTCCTGTTCACTGTGCCATTCTTACCTTAAGCCAACCAAAATCTCATGGGTAGCTACTATCTACTTTAGTAGCTACTAATATTTGGACAACATTTCTCTAACCTAGAATTACTGATGTTTTTATAAGTACTTAGAGTTTTTATAAGTTGCCTCCCTCTGACCTCAAATTTCCAAAAGACAAACTCTTACTCCTGTACCTTTTGAATTTAGATTTTATATGCGATGCATTTACCACCATTCAAAACTTTAAAATAATCACAACATAATGATTTTCTTGTTCTTCCATCCAAGGCACTGATTTAAGAAAAAACAGACTATACAGACTGGGCTGAGATCAAAGGCATGCCTCATGTAAAGACCTGAGTCACCGTCCTCCAGCTTGGGATAGGGCATGATTCCCTAGGAGGCATATCAGAAAGCCAGTAGTATGAAATTACAGAATGTGTTGATATGCCATTCAATATCTTAATTTAATTTTATATTTTAGAAAGATTCATTTCATATTACAGGCTGCAGGAACTGCAAGAGTTTTCAAGTATACTAAATAAAGTGGTTCTGCAAAAAAAAAAGAGAGAAAGAAAGAAAGAAAGAAAGAAAGAAAGAAAGAAAGAAAGAAAGAAAGAAAGAAAGAAAGAAAGTGGAGGAATTTAAATATTTAAGAAAATTTGTTTAAGTTGATAATATTCCATAAATAAGGAACATTGAATACAACTGAGAAATTAGCCATCAAATCAGTTTCCTTATTTTGTATAAAGTTTTACCATATGCATTGTTAAAGCCTACATACCCTCCAACCTCTCTCTGAAACATTTTCTTCATTGATTTCTAGGAAATGATACCTTCTTTGATCTTCCTTCTTGCATGTCTGGGAACTTCTCCAGTTCCTCCTCATTTGCTGATGTATCTCTCAACATCCTTGCTGGACTTCTCTCCTAGCCACACCCAGACTCTTTCCTAAAGTTTGCTTGTATGCTAAAGCCTGCAGCCCAGCTCAGGACACCAGCCTGAATGCTTGCTTGTCTGTTTGACACCTCCATTTGAATATCTAAAGATGTCATGTCTTAATATCTTAGGCACAGAGCTTCTGATAACTGCCCTCCTACTACACCAATAGAAACTATCTCTCCCACAGATTTCCATCCTTGGAATTAGCACTGACTCTTTATCTCTCTTCTCATATCCAAACATTGAGCAAACTTTGCAGTGAAAACACCACATCAAAACACTCACCATCTGATCAACTTTTGACATCTCCATTACCACAAAGCAGGAACCCAATGATAGCATCTCTCAACTCTCCCACCTCTACCCTTAGTGTGCACCTGGCCCTCAGCCAGCGTGACTGAAAACATAACTCAGATTTCACTGTTTCTCACTACACATTGCTTGAAAGCCACCTGGCTCTGAGTTAGACCAAACCTCTATGCTGATATTTAAAATATAGCGTAATCTTACTGTAAGGTATATTTTTAATTTCCTCTGCTATATTCAACCTTGCTCATTTCAGCCCACTTATATCAGAAACCTACTTTTTTGAAGTATACACTACAGGGCTTTTGCACTTGCTGTTCCCCCAGCCAGGCTCTTCTCTCAATTGGCTACATGGTAAACACCTTTGTTGTTGTTTGTTTATTATTTGTTTACCAGAAATCATGGCTATATCCCTGATCCCTTCATCACTTTTTATTCTTTATTTCACAATTATTTCCTCAGTAAGATTTTGCTTGGCTACTCTACCCTATGTAAATCGCCAACTCCTGTGAAAATATAATTCAAACTGCTCTATCCTGCTTAGTTTTATATTTCATCAATATATAGCATACCACCCTTTTACATAGTTACCTTGTTATTGTCTAAATACACCACAAGAATGTTGGTTCTACCAAGGAAAGAATTTTCTCTCTATCATTCATTGCTGTAGCCTTATGCCCTAGAGCACATTGTACCTGAAACATGGTAAGTGTTGAGACCACTCTCTTCAATCAGTGTTGTTAAATGAATGAGCAATCTTCCAATAGATCTTTTATCAGGGAAAGAAAGAGTATGAATTGTGGTGACTTGGCAGGATGTCCCAGGGACCATTTCCCAGTGACTGTCTCCAAAGCTGTTCCAGAATGTTGGTTGGAACTTCATTTCTGGAAGAGCCTCAGGACCAGTGCCCTCATGCACTGTTACTGCCCTTCGCACACTACTCAGAGTGCTTTCTCTCTGCCCTGTGCCCCCACTGGCTACACACTCCAAGAAGATGCAGAAAATCATGTTCATCATCAGATAAGGCAAAGCGAATGGCATATGCTGCAGGATACTAATCAGCTTTTCTTCTGGATGGTTAACAACCTAAGATCACAAGTCAGAGTTGGAGAAATAGAAGAGCCACAAGGCCAGCCAACATTTTGGCCCTAGCCTTTCAAGGTCAGCGAAGACTCAGGACATAGGAGAACCTGTACTTCAATATCATGAGACTCAGGTGAGCTCCAAATTTTCTGAACAAGGAGATTGTGGAGCCACAGAGGAAAGAGATTGAAGTTCTATAGTGTGCCTGGGGAGAGTCACATGAAGAGAAAACTTTCCCTCAGGCTCTCACAGAGAGCAATCTGGTCAAGCATTGGCCATGACTCATCCACATGGATGACACAGACAAAGGAACTACAGAATAATGTACAGGACTACAAGATAAACCCTGAGAAGACTTCAATGACCACATAAGAAATATAAAGTTCATGTGTTGGTATATAAGTTTGGATCTACCTAGGTCTTAACCATCCAGCAGAAAAGTATAAAATATAAAAATGAAGTATACATCGTGAGCCATAATATTAAGCTGAGCTGTAAATGGATATGGTCGACAATTTCTTTGAATAACTCCCTATGGTTGCAGAATGCTGGACTGTGTTGGATTGTGGTGTCGAGTTCAAGCACCTAAGGTAGTTAAATGCCAATGGAGTGCCCACTTTTGACAGGTGTAAACAAAATCATGTTCATCAGTTCATTTGTGCCACTCTGGCATCAGGTACAGAGCCTGGGACCTAGGAACTACTTAATAAATATCTGCCATACATTGTGGCATTAATTAAATTGCATATTTTAAAACATGTGTTCACTCATCTGCGTTCCTCAAATAACCCTAATAGTTATTCAATAATTCCACTCCAGAGCTGTGGATATAGCTCAGTGGTGTAAGCACCTGGCTGGCAAGTGCTAGGTCCCTAGTTCAATCCCAAGAACCACAAATAATACAATAATTTCACTCCAGATTTATAGATTCTGAAAGATACTGATCAGAATTCCTAAGCTAATTTAAGACAAAATGGTCCTGTCTTCTACTTGGGCTCTAGTTTTCTACTAATATATATATATTTTTCATTTCTACACAAAGCCTTGTTAAGTAGATACAGGCAAAAACAAAGTAAGAGTTAAATTCTCCCCTGCTTGTACTGCCTGCTCTTTCTCCCTCTCCCAACATTTTTTTTAAAACTCTGTTTTCACCTCCACTAGAATGCTTTAGAAGTCTTGGATTTTTCGGAGTTTAACCTTGTTAAAATGACAAGCAAGGCCACTTTCATGTTCATTTTTTTGTTATACCCTTACTTTTCATCTTTTATGTATAGCTGTTGTTTTAGACTTTTGGACTCTCTGGCTATAATTTGACTTGCTTAAGTCCATCTAAAATTATAGACCTGAATGTAGAACCCCAGGCACCATCTTCCAGCGAAGAGATTGTGCTGGCTGTCACCTCACTAAGTCAGCCCCTAAATTGGTCCATTTCTAGTACTTCACTTCCTCTGAGGATAAACGCAGCTGTACAGTAAAAATGACTTTTATGAGTGCAACTTGACTCTGAGCCAGATTCTGTACTTCTTCTATTTACACAGTTCTCAGGCCCCTTAAACGGAGGTAATTAAAAGATTTTACGTCACGATGGATACCCTCAACAGAAATAAATAAAAACAAGACCTACTATGAATGAAACTTTCAAAGATTTTTAAAATGGGTTTGTTTCTTGTTTCTTTTTTTTTTTTAATCAGGATTTGTTTCTTGCTATATTAAATAACATAGAGAAAAAATTAAACTTATTCAAAATCAATATCTAACAGAGTTACCCATGGGAGTGTTCAAAGGTACTGATAACCACCAGTTTTTATATTTATATACATTCTTTTGAAGGTGGAGCTACAGCTGACTCAGCTGTGATGTTTCAAATTCAGAACATTCATAATAGAACAGGTTAATCATAGTGATTCTTTAAAATGTATGTTTAATATTTTAAATAGAATGTCTTCTGAGATTATCAAATTATTCAAGATACTTTTAGCTACATTCAGGATAAAGAATATTCATGTTTTGATTTGATTTGATTTGATCTGTTTTTTTTTGTTTCATTTCATTTTGGGTGGCCTTGGAACTGTCCGTCTACAAGTGGATGGCAAGTTCGTGGGTCACCTATTTGTGTCAAGTGCAGGGCAGTGAGTCAATCACCTATTCATGCACCAGGTCAGGGCAGAGACTGAGTGAGACACCCGTCTGAGTACACGTGCTTGGCAGACACTCAGTGGGTGAGACACCTGTCCATGAGTAAATGTATGATGGGTCATCAGCCAATCGCTTCCACCAAAGCCCAGCAGCCTCCTGAAAGGCAACACTAGCTGCATGGTACAGTTTCTCACACCAGCAGTCATGAAGCTATATTGCTCACTTATCCCAAAACTGACAGACAAACTATGCATCCTCCCATAAATTTCAAGTTGAAATCTAATGTTTTTAACACACATTTGAAGGTATATTTTTAATAGCAAGCAGAAAATCTTTAAAATATTATAAGCTAAGACATTGTCTGTACCAGAAACAATCCATTTAAAAGACATAAGTGGAGCTGGGGGCATAGTTCAGTGCTCTAAGTGCCTGCCAAGCAAGCACAGGGCCCAGGTTTGATCTCCAGTACCACATGCCATGCTGGCCCTGGAACCCTGGGTGCACAGTGTGGACCACTGAAAATGGGCAAGGTGGAGCACATTTGTAATCCTAGCACTGAGGAGGCTGAGACAAGAGCATCACTAGGAGTGTAAACTGCATAGTGAGACCCTGTACCAAATAAATAAAATAATTAAAAGACTTAAATATGTGTAAAAGAGTTATAACTAGGAACTTAAATCATTTTTCATGCTCTGAATTCATAGCATCTTAATAGAGATCCAGCTCCATCTTACGTGGAAATATGTAGAAAACAGGGAAGGACTGTAAGCCCATCAGCTTGAGACATGTTTATTAATCATGAAAGGAGGGCTTCTCCAAAGCAATATTTCTACAAATTACTTTGCTCAGTCACAAAGATTCTCATGCTCTAGGACAATCCACCAGAGTAAGATTACACCATAGTAAGAATAAATGTTAATGAAAGTAATTTTTTCAGAGAGTATTAAGAAAACTCAAACAGAAGAAAAGTAAGGAATAGAAATTGATTTCCTTAAAATTATCTTTGCACCTGTAATCTTTGAAAAGTAAATGTAAACAACCCTCTGGTATTTGAAGGATATTGTCCTTGATTAGATATCAAACCAGAATACCCAGAGGCTACAGCCCCTTGTCCTACCACTCCACTCCTGTTACCTAATTGATGGACTTCTTAATATGGAAAGTAGCAAAAGTGTAGGCCTATGTATACACTCTAATATGAAGAAGCACCATAGTTTTAAATTTCCCATTTAAAGTAAGCCAGTATAGAGAAGACTAGTGTTATATGCTAGAACCAAAAGAGCTGGACCATTCCAAATCATTTACTTAAGAGAGAAACTTATAACCTTGTCACCTGAAAGGTCATATTTTAAATATTCTAGCTCATTTTTCCCATGAGAAATCTAACATTTTTTATAAAAACAGCCCAACTTTTGAGTGACTGATCACTTGTTCTTACCAGACAACCTACATGTCTAGATTTCTCTTTGAGATGAGGAATAAAAGTGACTTCTAGAATTTTCTCTTAGGGCTCTGGTATCACAGACACAAGACCATGTCATGAATTGTCCATTCTATAGGGCTGTTGCAATGATTATTTCATTTTATTTATTTTAAAGAGAAAAAAACAAAAATATGGAATGATTATTTTAAATTACTCCCTATTAAGCACTTAGTACAGAGTGGATTGTGTGGATCAAGCATTCAATAATGGAACAGACACAAGACCATGTCATGAAAGTTTTTTAGCCTTAAATGTGTGGGTTCTATATCCAAATGTATGCTGTGTGTTGTGTCTCCCCTGTATGTGAGAAGGAAGAGAAAGAGAGAATGAGAATGAATCCAATGCACAGAGACTTCTATGAATGTGACAATGTGCCAAGAAAAATTACTTTTATAGTTGCACAATAAGATGTACAGAAAAGGAGTGATAGGAGCAAGCAACTCTGCAGAGAAATGACACCAACAAAAGGAGAGAAGTGAGGTTTACATTAGGCTATTTTTGTAGCCATTGGTACCATCTCTTAAAGTTATTATAATAAGCAAATTTTTTAGGCAGTGCAAGAATTAGCCTGTCAAACTAAAAGCATCATTGGAGGAGTGAAACTATAAAATCAGAACAAAAGGTCAAAGCCAAGACTATGTGATTTTTAGAAAAAAATGGTTGCACAGGTGCACAAACACATTGCAAGTGCCCAGGGATACTGTGACACTGCATTCTAAACCAGCTTCCCAGGAAATGATCTTACAGAACTAGAGAATAGAAACTTAAGAACAGATTATCACAATTCCTTCTTAACTGTTTATATATAAAAGCTAATATGTACTATCAAGGTCAGTGAAGAACCAAGCTTCCCAGAAGAGTCACCATTTTCAAACACAACACAACCCTTTGAAATTATTAATTCTAGAAGGAGATGGAACAAGACAGAAAGATGAAGGCTAAGAAAGGTGTGGCACAGGCTAGGATGATAATTGTCATCTTCAACCCACAGGTCCCCACTGTAAAATGATATTGTCCATTCTATAGGGCTGGTGCAATGATTATTTCATTTTATTTATTTTAAAGAGAAAAAACCAAAAATATGGAATGATTATTTTAAATTACTCCCTATGAAGCTCTTAGTACAGAGTGGATTGTGTGGATCAAGCATTCAATAATGGAAGCCATTATTATTCAGGACACACTTTCAATTCTTCCCTCTGAACAGCTGTGTAACTTAAAGTTATTGCATATTCCCTAAGCCTCCATTACTTACCCTTTAAAAGGTCCAAAGGATTGCTACAAAGTTATGTCATTTTCTGACAAAATACCTATATCCAGGGAATCATTTTTTTAAACTAAAACCTTTATATCTCCAATAAGTGAGCAGAAGTAACTGAACAGATAAGTCCAAAATAAAATATGACAATGGCAAGTAAGTACATGTAAAGACGTTGAGCATTAAGAAAGTTCAAACTAAAGTATAATGAAGACATCATGACGCTACTAGAAGAACTCTATGTTAAAAAGAAAACAAAGTAACTGAAATACCAAATGTAAGCAGACATGGGGAGCAAATGGAATATTCCTGTGCTGCAGGTGTAAAGGCAAAATGATAAAGCCACTAAAAACAGCTTTAGAGATTCTTATAAAACAAGTAATGCACTTACATTGGGCCAAATAATTCTCCTTATAGTTACTTACTCAAAGAAATATCTTTAAATGTGTATGCAAATGTTGACACTATTTGTAAAAGAAGCCAAAATGAATAATGCACATATCCATTAACAGTTACATGAATAAGCAAACTGTTATTTTAATGGTGAATTGCTATTGAGTAAATTTTTTAAAAAGAATGCATCAAAGTCAGGGATATAACTCCATGGCACAAGTACCTGCCAAGCAAGCACAAGGTTCTGAATTCAATTCCCTATACCAAAAAATAATAATAATAATTAATAAAGCATCATTGATACATCCAAGAATCTCCAAAGTATCAAGCTGACCAAAACAAGCCAGACATAAAAAGAGAAAATACTCTAAGATTTTACTGACAGGAGACTCTAGAAAGACAAGTTTAATCTCTAGTTCTTCACAGCAGGTAGTTTCTGGGCCCTGGAAAGCAAAGGTATGAGAAGAGATAAGAGTGCTGCATACATTGATTGGGAATAAACACATTTGTCAAAATGTGCATCCAATGATTCGTGTAAAAAAGATACAGTACATCTATGAAAAAGTTAAAGGTCATTTTTAAAATGCTACATGTCACCCAAGATGTCAAAATCCAAAAGGTCTGAAATCAAAGCTTTTTATCAGTGCAAAACCTGACCTAGTCTAATGTGAAGGTATTCATAATTCCTCTTTACCTACTGAGTGAGAATACCCATGCATCAAACTGCAAATAATTATAGTGCTGGTTTCCTCAGACTTCGATAACAGAGATATTATATATAAAACAGTAATAGATGTTTAACTACATCTATTCTTATATAAGTATTGCTGAAGCACCTTTCTAATATTTCAAATATTCCAGAGAAGTCCTGGCCTTGAGATTTTTATCATGAATGGCTTTCCTCATCATGGGAAAAAGAAAGGAAAATGGGAGGGGAAGGGTGGAAGGAGAAAGAGAAAAAAGAGAGGAAAGAAGGGAGGACATGGAAGGGAAGGTGCCTTTCCTCCTGGTGCTGGCCCAACCCCATCCTAGCCAATCTGCTTGGACATCCTCACCCTTATGCAGCTGGTACCTGCTCTGGTCTGCTCTGGTCTAGCGACATCAGATGGGCACCACTAGCCCTCTCCTCTACCCAAACCACTAAAATTTTATCTAATTGATCAGATTTATCTAGCATATTCTGGCCATTTGCTTTTCAGAATTTTTAACTAAGGACAGGCACTGCCTGGATCCTTTATTATTCCTATCTCAGAATTAAGAATCTGAAAGAAAAGGAATGGGTTGAGGGAAGTGAAAGTGAAAGAAAAGCTATTTTGAGGATTTGCCAAATAGCGTATTTTTTCACACCCCACTTTCCACAGAGGATTGGTTTGAATCAAACACTTCAAAGCTCTTTCCATATCCCTTTGTCCCTACACCCTCCACTACAGAAAAATGAAGAAATGATCCATGCTTCCTTGTGGGACCTTGGAATTAATTTAAAGCAAATAGTTCTCCTAAAATGCTTCAATCTATAAAATAAGATTGTTTTTCAAGCTTTTATTTCATTTCTTCTGTTTCCAACATGGTCTTGTTGCAGCCCCATGTGTAAACCATTGTGAATGGATTAAATGGGAAACACATTTTTTATTGTTATCTTTACCTCTCCAACTTTTAGTCTTCTCTAAAATATCTTGTGACCTCGGTGGTACTGGAGCCCTGTCACATGCATTTTTGTCCCTTCTTTCCTAATCAGCTGTGGTTATAGAGCAGCAATTATGTGCAGAACAGGGAAGCTCAGCATTTTCTCCACAAAAGGGTTAACTAAACAAACATGTTGGATCAGATTCCTCACCACCTTTGGATTAATTGGATTTGAGGCTAAAAATAAGTTACCCAATAGGTTCAAATGAAGTAATGTTGATAGAACTGACTGAAAAACAAGAACTACAATAAAGTAAGAGCTTCCCCTGCACATTTGAGAGCATCTTGCAAAGGGAGAAGAAAACAGGTGTGTTTCTCCACTGGGGGAGGACATGTCAGAATGTTGGGTAGGTTTCCCTAAGAAGTGATTACCAACAACAATGTTATTGGTCCTTGGTGCTTTGGGTGTGGACTGTGGCTATGATACAGAAAGTGTTCTTACTTGAAGAACTTGCCTTCTTATTTAGCAACCCACTGTAAGCCCACAGCAGTAGATGTCCTAAGCAAATGAAATATGGGTTTGTGCTGGGGGCAGAGAGAGGGATGAATTTTTTAGGCAAATCAGTTTGAGGAAAAGATGCATGCTCCACCTTCCTTCACATGCCATGACTATCAGCATGTGAAAAGTTCTGAAAGTCCTGCAATAAGGAGGTATCTTTTCATCTATATAAAGCATAGTTTCTCAAACTTATTGGACCAGGAAATCCTTTCTACATCTACAAAAATCTTCCAAAACTAGAGTTTCTTGGACAAATGCTTGTCTAACATAATTCTAGAACTATTATTTTCTCTGGTTGTATCAGAATCTTATGGGGTTTGGTATGTTAGTTATAAAAAAGGATGCATGATTCACATCTTCTAGTCCCTGTGATCTTTGAGGAGAGGGACTTTTCCCACTAGCTTCTTGAAGTATGTTTAGTAATGATGGATTTTAGCAATGTCTGATTATAACCATCAATATTGGTCTAAAACAAACCTCTTCTCAAGTTGGGTGCACCCTGCCGTAGAGTGTAGAGGAGTCCTGTGTGGGCTCAGTTGCTAAACTGCCTGGCTTATAAACTACTGTTCTGCATTTCCTCATGTGTTCATCTCACTTTCCTCACCTGTCAAATGGTGATGATGTTGTAAGCAGCTACATTAGATAGAAATATTCGAGGCACTCAGACAGAGCCAGGCCCTCAGAAGGAGACAGTGCAGAAGACAAGATGTGTCTTGCAACTATGTGAGAGATGGACACTCTTGCTGTGTGCTGGACAAAAAAATCAAACAAATGCATAGCTCCCTAAAGATGAGCTTCTGGGATTCATAATCACCTTGAGGAAGCCAGAGAGATCACAAACCCAACCCCCTATAGGAAAGGCCCCTGTTCTATATTCATGCCCACTTGCTACATGACTCCTGACTCGCTTCCCCATTTGGTCCTTGATTGAATCAAATCTACCTGTGCAATGGTGCTTGTGATTTCACTGGCAGAGCATAGTTGTATCCCACCTCATGTGTGAGCTCCCATGTTTTCCACCTGCCCCTCTTCATGGTTTTGCTCTATAAAAATCCCTAGAATAGATAGATTCCTGGGCAATCCACTTGGGTCTAATTCTTTCCCTCTCTCAGACAGAAGCTTTCCTTCCCCCAATAAATAAATTCTGCTCTTAACTTCTGTTGCTCCTAAAATTCATTATTTGGTTTTAGAGAACATAAACTCATCCCAGGTACTTTGAGGTTGGGAGTTTCATTCCCCTATATCTCTATGAGAGTAAAATGAGTTAAATAATATAGGATGAATACAGCATCACTGATGTATAGTTTGTCAGACAGTCAACTTCATAACTGTGTGCTTGGACTTCTGGGTTTCTGTGAAGACACCTAAAGGCTGATGCCACACAAGGACACAGAGCAACACTTTAGGAACAGCAAGGCAGTGCCATATTATCAGTAAAGAGGTGGAGAATAGCTGATGCTTAAAAAGACCTATGAAGGACGCCCCTCCTCCCTTTCACATAGATCTACAATAACTCCTTCTACCAAGCAGACCCCTGGGGTCCCTGTTAAAGCACAGACACAAAGAGAGACTCAGCCAGAATTGTAAGGAGGCCAAGTCCTGCCCATTCATCTATGAAGGAAATAATAAAAGAGAAGTAACTTATACAAATGAAAGAGGTATCATATGGGTGACAAAAAGGTAGGTCCCCAAAGCTCTGGAGGCCTTTCCATCCCACCATGGTCCATCTTTTCCAACTGCCCTGGTGACAGCCTCTTCACATCTTTTGAGCCACTGTCTTTGGTTTTAGTCCCTACAGCTTACAGTAAGGACAGGGCAAGGGGTGGGAAGTGGGGTCAAGAAACAGAAATATAAGTACCCATGACAGGTTGGCAGGAGAACAGTTGTTCGTGTTGTTGGTAAAATTACTACCCAACCTCTTCTTTCACACCCACAGATGGCTTTCAGCCTTTCTTGTCCACTTATCTATGTGCTAAAATCCCAACTCCCAAATGGAAAATTGCTACATCTTCCCAGAACCAGTGGGTGGACATGCCAGAGTATCCCCATGATGACAAGACTGCTCTCCAATGTGACAGGGTGGGGTTCCCAACATAGTAACCTCGCTCATTTTCTTCTTATTCACTGTAACAGTTGCCTAAAAAACACTGAGAATTTGTGCTTCCATTTCCAAGAGTCACCATGGGGCCCCTACATGTGTTTTCTTTCCCCAGACTATCACTGTTCAAGTCAATTAAAACTATTAGACCAGAATCAAATCCATGACCCCACCATGTGTAAGGGGTCTGCTGGCTGGCCAGTGTCCAAGATTGCTCAACCTTGTCTTGAGGTACTGACTGGCCTTGAGTTTCTTGTGACTAAGTAAAACTGGCCTTGGCAAGTTGTATCTGAATATTAGAAAAATGGATACAATTCTCAAGAAGCAGCTTGGCTGACTGAGCAAGTCATTCAAGCCCTTACTCAGGTAAGGGCTCTCAGCCAAGATGGCTCAGGCCCTCAGGGTTAAGACCCTTTCATTTCCCACACAGGACATCTTTAGCCCAATAGATCTGAGAATCTCAAGCTAAGGGCCGTCCAGTTCTCAGCAGCGTTGTGTTAAGTCAGGCAGTATTCACTGGGCAAAATGCAGCTCAGTACTACCAGAGTATCTGAGACTCAGGGGCCAGGTTGGGCCTACACAGGGCTAGGAGCTAAAGGCCAGTGTGGAGAGCAGAGTGTAGGACACGTGGCCACCACTGCTGGGTAAAGCCCTTTCCTATGAGGACTCAAAAACAATAATCACCATGTCAGCTCCAGTCCCAGGTTCCCAGGCTTTGCTAGCCCTGGGATGCCCTCCGCAGCTCTCAGTTTACACATAGCTAAGCCATCCCCAAGAGTGCTAAACAGGACCACTATGGGTACATACTGCCAGCTGAATCTGACCCATCAGTTCCCATCAAGTGATGCATACAGGCTTAACCTTCACTCTTCTAAGAGGTTTGATGATCCTTAGATTTTCTTTCAGAATGACACTTGGGAGATTTGACAGTGATACATTCTGAAATAGCTGGAGCTGCTCTCGTTAAACTAAGTAAAAAAAACTCACAAAATTGATGTCAGAGGCATTTCCTCTCCCCATTCTACTATTATCTCCTGTGATAAAAGGCTGCAGGCCATCCTGCTTTCTAATTGTACAGATAAGTAGTTTTGACAATATATTCTAGGTAGCTACAGTTTGAGTCAGCTTTCTGACAAAATAATTGCCATCATTATGATAGTACAGTGTCTTATCATAGAAACAGCTCCAGCCACCAGAAGAGTGGGTGAGCACATATTTGATACCATATACATATTTTGCCAATGAATACATGAGATCCTATTTATTATCATTTTACATTTTTATTCAGCTTTTTTATTCACCTCTTCTTTACCAGCTTTCTAAACATAAACTTCTTCTTGGCAAAGCTCATGCAGATCTCTCGACTAATTCTTGATTAAAAGTCTTCTGAAGCTATTCAATTAATTTAGCATATTAATTACTGATTCCCACCTTTTCCTTAGCCACCACCTCCTTTTTCAGCCTGTTCCATATGAGTGATTACCTCAGTAAGTCCCAAATCCATCCTCCTTGTTTCTTCTGCTGTGCCAAGGTAGTTTAAATCACTTGCATTTCTCCCCTTAACTCTTCCAATAACTTCCTAGTTAGAATCCCTGCATCCTGCACAACTCTGTTCAAATCCAAATCTAAATATGTCACTCTGTTGATTAAACTCCATCAGTGAGTGCCACATGCATGAGCTTTGGCAATGTGGGCACCTAAGTGGAGTGCCTACAGCAGCACATTCAGAATGAATGACTGCCTCTCCAGCATTAAGCCAGTGCCACCTTAGTGAGTGACAAGATGGACTCCATGTGTACAACCAGAGTCTAATTCCCTACTCTTTGAGCCCAGCAGCAGCAAAGCAGAACTGGTAAACAGAACCTATCAATGAAGGTGTGCAGCTGACAGACTGACTGCAATCAGGAATGTGTGGTTCCAACTGTATCCTCCATTTCGTCAAATTGACATTAACCTTGGATATGATTGCCAAGGCTTGCTGCCCCTTCCATAGTCAAGAGAAGTAGAAGAGGTAAGACTCCTCCTTAAGAGAGTAAAGAGACCCCAGGGAAAGTCCTTCCAGTTATCTCAGCAGGAGGCTATCTCTATACTTCTGGCCCATGTGATGATTAAACCATGATGCTCTCCACCTCCTGTAGCATCCTCACTAATGAAGACATTTTAACAACCAGACTTGAGTAACACAGAATGGGTATGGAGGGAGCCTGTGAGATAGCTCAGGAGACTAAAGTGTCTGCTTCGGAAAGTTTAGGCAAGCACAAGGACCATAGTTTGATCCCCCGCACCACACACTGCACCAGCCCTGCCCCAGGGTGGACTAAGCCAGACAAAGTCTGGACATGGTAGTGCATACCTGTAATTCCAGTTTTAAGGAGGCTGAAAATTGGAGGATCACTGTAAGTCCAAGCTACATAGTGAGACACTGTAACAACCAAATACATTTTGAAAAAGAACAGGCAAGGAGAACTAGGTACTTATCTGATGGCCCTCAGCAACCAGAGAGAAGATCAATTAATAATATAAATGAATTCTCATGAAGTAAAATGCCTGGAGGATTTTTTGTTTGTTTGTTTGTTTTTTTCCGGAATTGGAGATTGAACTCAGGCCCTTGCACTTGCCAGGGAAGTGCTTATTCCACTGAGCCATCTCCCGGCCCTTTTTTTGAGAGGTTTTTTTTTTTTTTTTTTTTTTTTTTTTTTGACTGGAGGAAATAGAAAGAAATCTGAATAGAAAGTGTGTGTTAAGAAACCAGAAAGACTAGAGCCATTTACAGCTCAGCTTATTATTATGGCTCTATTTTATATACCACATTTTTATGTTTTTAAGCTGGGTGGTTAAGACTAAAATAAAGCAAGAACAACATAACAAAAAATGTAGGTTTTGTATCTGATGAGGTAAGTCAAGTCCCCTCAGAATTTATCCTGTAACCCTGTACTTCACTCTGTAGATCTTTTGTCAGTGTCAGCTATGTGGTTGAGTCACAGCCATTGCTTGACCAAGTTGCTCTCTATGGAAGCCTGAGAGAATGTTTTCTCTCCATGTTACTCTCCTTAGGCACACTATATATCATCGATCACATTCCTCTGTGGCTCTATAATCTCCTTGATCAGAAAATTTGGAGCTCAACTGAGTTCCATGATGTTACAGTACAGGTTCTTCTGTGTCTTGAATGAGTCTTCACTGACCTTGAAAGGCTACAGCCAAAATGTAGGCTGACCTTGCAGCCCTTCCATTTCTCCAATTTTTGATCTGCAAACTTAGGTTGTTAACCATCCAGAAGAGAAGCTGATTAGTACCCTGCAGCATATGCAGTTCAGTTTACCCTAACTATCTGACTAAATTCTTTAGTTGTTATACCTTGCAATTTGTATTTCTTCTTTTGATTTCTTATACTACAGCGACTACACAATATTTGCACAGGTGTGTCTGGTTCATTTCACTTATGAGTATATGTTCAAGTGGCATTCACTTCAATATAAATGCTTCAAGTTTATCATTCTTTATAGCTGAGTAATACTGCATTGCATAAAAATACCATATCTTTTTTCAACCCTTCCTCATGTGATGGGCATCTTGGTTGTTTCCAAGATTTTACTATCACAAATTGTGTTGCTATAAACATAGGTACACATATATCACTATGATATGATGTTTTCAGTTCCTCTGGGAAAATTCCCAGTAGGAGGATTGAAACTGTACTATAATTCACCTTTTAAAAAAATAGGTATAAAGCTACATTCTCTTAATTCATTGATTTAGAAGCATTTCCTTTAATAGTGTTTGTAAATAAATATCATGTATGCACCTTGTACAACAAAAAAACAGTATGAAAACAATATACAATGTATTAATTATTGGATCTGGCCAACTAATTGGATTTAAAACTGTCTCATTGCTATTTGTTCTTCAATAAAATTAAAAAATTAAAAGAAAAGAAAAAAGTCTCATTTCCCTTTAGTCTCTGTCTTTTCACTTTCTCATTTCCCTCTCTTCCCTCTCTTTTCCTGTTTAACTCACTCTGTACACTGCTTATTATTTCCTAATGATGAAAAAAAGAAACCAGAAAGAGTTTTAAAAGAAAGTATAAGTGCTTTTATTTTTTACTCTATTGAAGTACAAAGAGCAATGAGACAGTTTTAAGATACCTTCACAAGATGAATTTGATAAATTAATACATCGTAAACTCTTTTTATAATGTTTTGGTATCGTACAAGGTGCATACATGTTATACTTACAGACATTATTATAGCAGATGTCTCTTATCAGTAAATTAAGACAGTGTAGCTGTTTGTGTATCTTATTTTTTATACCTGAATTACATCACAGATTTAATAATTAATACTTTCTACCTTGTTATTTGCCTAGTGGTTGTCCACAGTACTAGAAGTTGACATAATATCCTGGCCAAACACCATTAGTGCAAATATTGCCTCTCATAGAATTATGTAGAAGGATGGAGTTATCTCTCCCAACCATACTGTCCATACACACACATCATGATTCTTCCTTTCTATACCCCTTCCTTTGCCTACACCTGTCAAAGATGGGCACTCCATTGTCATTCAACTAATTTAGGTGCCTGAACTCGACAACACAATCCAACAGAGTCAGGCATTCCACAACAATAGTGAGTTATCTGAAGAAGTTGCCAGCTATAGCCATTTACAGCTCAACTTATTATTATGGCCCCGTGATGTATACTTCATTTTTATACTTCTCTGCTGGATGGTTAAGACCTAGATAGAGCAAGACCTATATAACAACACATGTACTTTCTTATGAGGTCAGTGAAGTCCCCTCAGGGTTTATCTTGTAGTCCTGTACCTTATTCTGTAGATCCTTTGTCTGTGTCATCCATGTGGATGAGTCACGGCCAATGCTTAACCAGTTTGCTCTCTGTGAGAGCCTGAGAGAAAGTTTTCTCTCCATGTGACTCTCCCCAGGAACACTATAGAACTTTAATCTCTTTCCTCTGTGGCTCCATAATCTCCTTGCTCAGAAAATTTGGAGCTCACCTGAGTCTCATGATATTGCAGTACAGGTTCTCCTATGTCCTGAGCCTTCTCTGACCTTAAAAGGCTAGGGCCAAAATGTTGGCTGGCCTTGTGGCTCTTCTATTTCTCCAATTTTGATCTGTGAACTTAGGTTGTTAACCATCCAGAAGAAAAGCTGATTAGTATCCTGCAGCATATGCCATTCACTTTGCCTTATCTGACTCAATTGTTTTTAGTTGTTGTTGTACATTTCCATTTGTATTTCTGCTTTTCGCTTCTTATACTAGGGAGACTATATGATATTTACACATGTGTGTCTGGTTTATTTCACTTATGAGTATATGTTCAAGTGGCATCTACTTCAATATATATGCTTCAAGCTTAAAAAGATGTGGTATTTCTATATATTGGAGTATAAGTGCTTTTAAAAGACTTTACTTGTACAAAAATATAGGTCTCCATGAAAATTCAAAACATTAAGAGAAGATTGTCATCAGTAACATTAATTAAAAGAGCAAGCATAAAAAATATTTCAAAGTGTTGAACAGAAAGATGAAAAAATGTAAAGTATCCAGAAAAGGAGAGCTTGAGAGATCCAGACAGAAAATGTAAAAATACCAAATGTTCTTAAATGGAGGAAAGGAACAGACTCGAAAAGGGCAATCAGGCAACAAAAAATAGAGGAAAATCTCTCTAACTTGAAAAAAAGATGACTTCTCAGATTATGAAAGTTTATGTGGAATTCTACCTCAAATGGACAAGAGTACCAGATGCAAGTTGAAATTCTTACTTCATGAAAAAGAAAATTGCACAAGCATAGCGATTATAAAAACCCAATCTATTTGGTATCATGTGGGAATAGGTTTCACTTCCCACCCTCATATCAGGTAGCTGAGAGTAATAGGAAGGCATCCACAGCCAACTGAATGAAAGCAGTGTAAACCAGAAATTCTATACCCAGCGAACATACTACCCACTTACCAGATGAATAAAAAATACTACAACACAGACAAGGACAAAAAAGTATATTGCTCAGGACACCCACATGGAAAACATACTTGAGAAAACTAATGAAAACACAAGTTTATTTCTTTAGTGTACATGCATAATTTGTGATAATTAAAGACTGCTAAAAGGAGTGGGATATAATGTATGAAAAACACCAACTATCTCAAAAAACATATAAGAGTTGGAGGGGTAGAATGGAGAACCAAGACAAAAAATACTCTCAAGAGGCTAAAGAAAGGAGGGAAATTTAAAATATTCTACAAGGAGGCAAATTAAGGACTAACAGATTGGGCAACTATGGCTCTGCCATATTGTCCTTCAAGAGAAACCATCCATGAGAAACATATTTTGCTAACAGATGCTGGAAAGAACTAATTTCCCCTCATGCTAATGACATGACTAAATGCCTAAAACAAAATTTTTTTTTCCCATTACATTGTTTATTTTTTTTCCTTTCATTTTATTGAAGTACAAATGTCACTCAGACAGTTCAAGACATCTTAACAACACAGAGTCGATAAATTAATACATTGCAAACTGTTTTCATAACGTTTTGTTATTGTACAAGGTGCATACATGATATTATATTTACAGATATTATTTTAGCAAATATCTCTTATCAGTGAATTAAGAGTGTAGCTGCTTACTTATTTTTTATACCTGAATTATATCAAAAATTCAATAATTATTTTCCTAGTGGATGACCATATTACTAGAAGCCGAAATAATATCCTGTCCAACCACCATTAGTGCAGATCTTGCCTCTCATAGAATTATGTAGAAGCACAGCGTTATCTATCCCAACTGTACTGTCTATACACACACATCATGATTTTTTCTTTCTACAACCCTTCCTTTGTCAACACCTGTCAAAAGTGGGCACTCCATTGACATTCAACTAACTTAGGTGCTTGAACTCGACACCACAATCCAACACCGTCCAGCGTTCTACAACCATAGGGAGTTATTCAAAGAAATTGTCGACCATAGCCATTTACAACTCAGCTTAATATTATGGCCTCACGATGTATACTAAATTTTTATACTTTTCTGCTGGATGGTTAAGACCTAGGTAGATCAAGACTTATATACCAACACATGAACTTTATATTTCCTATGTGTTCAGTGAAGTCCTCTCAGGGTTCATCTTGTAGTCCGGTACATTATTCTGTAGTTCCTTAGTCTGTGTCATCCATGTGGATGAGTCACGGCCAATGCTTGACCAGATTGCTCTCTTTGAGAGCTTGAGAGAAAGTTTTCTCTTCATGTGACTCTACCCAGGCACACTTTAGAACTTCAATCTCTTTCCTCTGTGGCTCCATAATCTCCTTGTTCAGAAAATCTGGAGCTCACCTGAGTTTCATTATGTTGCAGTACAGGTTCTCCTATGTCCTGAGTCTTTGCTGACCTTGAAAGGCTAGGGCCAAAATGTTGGCTGGCCTTGTGGCGCTTCTATTTCTCCAACTCTGACTTGTAATCTTAGGTCGTTAACCATCCAGAAGAAAAGCTGATTAGTATCCTGCAGCATATGCCATTCACTTTGCCTTATCTGAATCAATTGATTTTACTTGTTGTACGTTACCTTTTGTTTTTTTTGTTTTTTTTTTTTATATTATATATTTTATATCTTTTTTTTGTGCTTGTTTTATTTTTTTTTATTTTATTGAAATACAAATGTCAATCAGACAGTTTCAAAACACCATAACCATACAGAGTCGATGAAATAATACATTGCAAACTGTTTTCATAATGTTTTGGTATTGTACAAGGTGCATACATGATATTATATTTACAGGTATTTATGTGGCTGAATTATATCACAGATTCAATAATTATTTACCT
>PVKA01027079.1:0-10452 GCA_004027165.1 Ctenomys sociabilis
AAGGAAGGAAGGGAAGGAGGGAAGGAAGAAAGGAAAAAGGAAGGAAGGCAAGGAGGAAAGGAAGGAAAGAAAGAAGGAAGGGAAGGAGGGAAGGAGGGAAGGAAGGAAGAAGGAAGGAAGGAAGGAAAGAGAGAGAGAGAGACAAGAAAAAAGAGATACAAGGCATTTGGATCACAGAGCACGGTGTTTCTGGGCACCTCTGCCCAGGGGTCAGTTCCTGCTGAATGTGCTGTGGGAGGTGGACCTGGCCAGAGGCAGTCACCTCCTCCGCTCTCCCTGCCCCCTGGACCCCACAGTGAGAGCATCTTTGCCCCCTCCCCACCACCCATCCACCATGATGTTCCTTCATTTCAGTAAGTGGCAGATTAGCTCTTTCTTTGACTATACAAGTTATTCCACATGAAAGATAAGAAACATAAGCATGTCAGGCTGGGGAGATCGCTCGGTGTTCTGGGTATCTGCCTGACAGCACAAGGACGCAGGCTTCATGCATGGTACCTGTGGCAGCCCCCAAAACCAATCATGATGGCACATGCTTATAATTCCAGCCCTGGGGAGGCTGAGGCAGGAGGATCACTATGAGTCTGAGCTGCACAGTGAGACCCTGCACCAAGTAATTTTTTTAAAAAGATTAAGATTAATATGAAAGCTCATTTTAAATTATATTTAGCTACTCATGGCTTTGATTCATTTTGGTTTTTACTACTGAATATATGTAATATGTGATTATAGAACGCTTTCAACTTGCTTTTTTTTTTTTGTATTTTAGTACAAGGTGTACAGGGTTTACAGGGTCTCACTAGGTAGACAGGACTCGTGGAGATCTGCCTGTGTTCAGCCTCCCAAGAGCTGGGATTACAGGTGTGCACCACCAAGCCCGGTCTCAATCCTGGGGGCAGGGCTGGCACAGCACGCTGAGGATCAAACCCCAACCACTGCGTCTGCCTGAACAGGTGCTTTAATCTGCTGAGCTATCTGGCCAGCCTAAGAAGAGAACTTTTTCTTTTAGTCCGAGGCCTACAGGGTCTTACTACACAGGCATCTATCTTACTACAAATGACTATAATCTAATCTTCTTTATGACAGAGTAGTACTCCATTGTGTATAAATACCATGTTGTATTTACTGATAAACACTTATGCTTCTTGCAGGATTTATCCATTATGAAGTGTATTTCTATAAACATGGGTATAAATGAGTCACTCTAATATTATCTCTTTATTCTTCTGAGAAACTATGTAGAAGGGAGCCGTTGAAAGAGGGGATTGCACTGAATTGTCATCACAATATAAGCTCGTGCATAGAAATAATTTTACCTAGAGAGATTATTTTCAGTGCCTTTTGCAGCCAGTCTGGGCTTCTCTTGATTACAAAAACACCCTTTGATGAAACCAGAATAATTTTGATTTACGGAATCTTCAGACGGAAATGTCAGGGGTTCGTGCCTGCCTTGAATCAGCATGAACCTGTCACAGAAGGGTTTTCTGCTCTGGAAGGCCCAGCGTTTCCTCACTCCCCCTCCCGTTGTGCACTTTGCGGTCTTTCTTTGGGAAGAGATGGGAACTCGCTCGGAGAATCCCTCAGAATCCACCATCAGGAACTGAACCAGAAAATCACATCTGACAGCGAAAGCTGGCCCAGCGACACAACCTAAAGCCATAATAACTTAACAGGCGCTTGTCACAAGCGATGTCGACTCTAAGAACCCCAAATGGGTACATGTCAAAACACATCTGTTTTCCACAGAGGAGGGCTGTCAGTGCAGGAGATATTTCGGGTGCATTTCAACAACAGGGAATCGTGACCAGTAGAAAGATGTCTTGGGTGTGCACCAAGGATGTGTGGCCCAGGTTGTCCTCATATGCAAGAAAAATTCTCAGGAAACTTTTTTTTTCTTTCTTATCTTTCCCTTTAGTTGTCCTCTAAGTCTTGAAAATTAATCCCCATTATTTTGTTCCTAGAAATTAAAGGTTCACACACAAATGTCCCAACACAAGAGAAAACATTCCCAGCTTTACCTTGCAAAAGAAAAAATCAAATTGTTTAGATCTGCTTTTCAATTACCTACACAGAACCTCTATAAATATCAATAAAGATGACCCGATGTTTCCAGTATCTCAGTTTATATGTATTTTTGATTTTTACAAAGATACGATAGAGGCAGGAACTTACTGTATGTTCTTGACACACAAGAATAGTCTTGCACATTCTTGATATATTAGTGGTGAGTATCTATGAAAAACCGTTCTGTTTGTCATTTTCAGTATAGTAATTAGTAAACTGCAGAAATCAGCATGGTATTTTATTTGAATAGGTATCAGGATGCACTTTCAGAACCTAACGCATACATTCCTGCTCTCTCTCCACCCCTTGATTCCTTTTCCATTTGAGAAGGATTAATCTCCCCACTACCCTTTATCCATCTGTTGTGGCTGTTATGCATAGAGAGGAATACTAGCCAACCCTAAAGAATGATAAATTTGAGTCATTGCTAGGAGAATGATACACCTGGAGTCCATACCATCAAGAGAAGGAAATCAGACACCAACCTTTAAATGTCACTTCATTTCACTTATATCAGAAACCCAAGCTCTAAATAACCAGCACCTTATTTTAAAATAAGCTTTGTGTTGGAAGATTTTGTCCAAAAGTATGCTGGTGTAAGTTTTCTGGGCATGTTTAAGGGAGCCCAGGCTGAACTGGAAAGTGAAATACCTTACCTCTATTTTCTTTTAGAATTTTTTTTTTTCAAATCAAATTAACAGGACATGCCGGGCATGGTGGCGCATGCCTGTAATCCCAGCACTCGGGAGGCTGACGCAGGAGGATTGTTGTGAGTTCGAGACCAGCCTGAGCTACAAAGTGAGCTTAAGGCCAGCCTGAACTGCATAGTGAGACCCTGTCTCAAAAAGACAAAAAAAAAAAAAAAAAAAAAATTAACAGGACAGATTCGATAATTAATACAACTGCTTTCGAAATGGTTTGGTGTCGTGCAGGGTGTATACATGATATGATACTTACAGACATTCTTATAGCAGATGCCTCTAATCAGTGAATGAGCAGCGTATAGCTGTATACTTATTTTTTTAAAGCTGAGTTATATCAAATTTATTCTAAATGATCCATAAAAATTGTATATGTTGAAGGGATACAAGGTGATGCGTGCATATACGTATGCATGATCTAACACTGAAGTACAGTTAAACACTCTGTCACTTCAAACATTTTTTGCCAATAATTTTAATTTTAGCCTTTTGTGAGGTATAGTGTGTTATTGTTTTTTATAATCACCCTACTATGTAGTTGCACACAAAATGCATTTTAATTTCAGATATATATATATATATATATATATATATATATATATATATATATATATATATATATATATATATATATATGGAGAGAGAGGGAGGGAGGGAGAGAGAGAGAGAGACAAAGAGGCAGAGAGAGAGGACAGAGACAGATTTGATACAGGGTGTCACTACACAGCTCACACTTCTAAAGATTCTCCCCAGTTCTGGGATTACAGGCATGTGCCCCTACATGCAGTTACAGGCCAGCACAATGCTCTCAGGGTTGTCCTGGATTGAGCAAACTCTGGAGTGAAACCCTTACAAACTTCGGTCTCAATAAACCTTTCCCCCCATGCAGTACCAGCGATCTAACTCGAGTCCTCGTACTTTCCAGGCGGGGGCTACAACTGCCAAGCTCTCTCTCCAGCCCAATTTCAGAAATATTTTTATAGTAGTGTCACCAGCATATATTGTAATCCCATGGTAAATCAAGGAATTATTTATTTGAATCGTGTATGACTGATAAATGGTGTATTTTTTTTAATTTGATTTAACATGCTCGGAAGATACTATGTATGAAAAACTCATAATTAGGGAGAAAGGGTTAACAAAATCCCAGTGCCTGACCCACAATCATGTGGATGAGAAATTAAAAATAATCTTTGCTCTTAGGGATGAAGCATAGGTAGGAATTATCAACTCGTATACTGACTCACCTGATATCCTGAGAAAATATTCAATTACATCTTAGCCAAGAGGGGAAAAGAAAATCGCAGTTTTTAAAACTAAAGTCCTGTATAAAATTAGCACTTTCTATCACGTCTGTTGCTTTTGTTTCTTTTCTTTTTGCTGGGACCAACTACCCAAGATCCATAAGTTAAAGGGGAAAAGGTTTATGGAGATCACAGTTGGTAGGTGTTTCACTCCAGAGTCTGCTAAATCCAAGACAGGGTCGCTTGGCAGAAGAAAACTGAAGGAGGCAGAATACAGCCAAAGCAGGCAGGAGAAAAGACAAACCTCCTTCTGTCCCTAGACTGTATCCAGGATGCAATTCCTTTTGTTGTGCTTCTCAATCTATTTTAAACACCTGCATCTGTTAATCTTACCAACTGCTTTGCAGATAACACTGTGCAATACATAACCCTTCTTAATTTCCCACCATCTTGCTTTCAAACAGTGTATCATGACCCGCAACCCAGGCTACTGGGATTAGGGCAGTGCACTATTAGCAATCCCTCACCTGTAATCCCAACATCCCACATTCTCGGCCAAACCACCTCTAAAAGCCCTCGGCTAGGACCACTTGCACTTTGTGTTCAAAACTAGACCCATACTAGAATACTTGTGGAATACATGAATGCTATTTGTGTAGTGCATTTTCCACTTATAAAATTTTCCAAAGGCTTTTGCCTGTGTTTACTAAAATGAAACTACCAACCCCAGACATAGAAGTCTATCTTACGTATCCTTAGCACTGCTAACGGTTATTTTGTGTTGAGATGTATTGCATGCAACTGTTTCGTACAAAAGCGGTGCTCTCAATTGAGCTATTACTTTAGTCCTCCTCTTTTGACTCTTCAAGTTTACGATTCTCATTCTGGTTGAACAAGTGAAACCCTGTCCAGAGTTCTGCTGTTTAAATGCAAGCTATGCAATTTTAAGAATTCGGCTAAGTAGTAGAGATTTTTTTTTTTTTCTTAATCAACGGGTGATAGAAGATGGCATTTCACTGCAAAATTGGCTTGTGAATTATCTCAGAAAGTGAGAAGGTGAGGAAGCTGTGATATGGATTTTTTTTTTTTTTTTGGCAGAACCGGGGATTGAACTCAGGCCCTTGCTCTTGCCAGGGAAGCGCTTATTCTACTGAGCCATCTCCCTGGCCCCTGTAATATTGATCTTAATGTTTCCTCTTTCAACTGCAAACTGGCCAGCTCTGAGCTACAGTAGTTGTCTAAAGCACTCTCTTGACGGGTAGCGTCTGTGGTCTTACTGACGACTTGAGTCCAGTGCCAGCTTTTTGACTTTGACCTTGCACCTCTGTTAAATGAGATGTAAATATCGTGAGGATATTCTATGTGGATGCCCTTTACTATGGTTGAAACTTCTTTCTCAATCTAAATTATTTGTACTTTAAAAAAAAAAAAAAACAGAAATGGTACAGAATTTCAAAGCAAGGTCAGAGAAAATCAATAATGAGTTTTTTTTTGTTTGTTTGTTTTGTTTTTTTCTTTTTGGTACCGGGAATCAAACTGAGGTCCTTGCAGGGCAGGTGCTTATGCTCCTGAGCTATATCCCTGGCTAAACAGTGCTTTATGATCTTGCTTAAATTGTTGTCTTTAAAATGGTTGCTCAGATTACCAGGTAGAGCCGGGCGAAACTGATCCAGCAGCATAAACACTGACTCTTCCTTTCAATGAAGTAATAGAAATGAATGCAGAGATAACTCTAAAATTGCTTCCACATTTAGCATTTTGCTTATAAAAAAAAGAAAGTGATCAATGAGGGGGTGAGTAGAAAACTGGGAGCAATTAGCATACTTCTGCTGGTACGCTAAGGAGCGTGGCCTACACAACGTGCTCTTACATTTCCATCTCTGTCTACGTCAAAGGTTTCCCGGCACCATTAGCAACCTGGAGCGATGTAGCTATCTATCACTGACAGAGGTGACTTCCAGTTGCATCCTGTACAGATGCAGCCGGCGATCATTGCAAAATCCCCTCTGCAGCGGTCACACTAAGAAATCACTTGGTGTTACGCTTGCATGCGAAGCGTCTCTCGGAGGATCATGACTGGAATACTCGATAGCTAGCTGAAGAAAATACGGCTAGCTCCTTCCTGCTTTTGGTTTTCTACCTAGGTGGTCTAGAAATCAGCAAGTCTCATCCAATATCCATTTCTGCCTGCAGGTACCTCCAAGTCACGTGTTTTCAAAGCTCCAGAGCTTTGAAACACTAACTGAAAAGCATCATGCACAATAAACCTGTCACCCCGTAAGGAGACGGTGTCAGGTAGCCTGCCACAGGTCCAGGACACCAATCCAGGTTTGCACGTTTCCGGTGTCACCACCCCTTGTGCACAGATGGAGGTCTAAATAATTGCCATCTATTATGCTTATCTTTCATACCACTGACAGCACCAAAACACTCCTTCACCCTCAAGGTGACTGCAAGTTAATCTCACTGCATAAAAATAAAATTATATTGCAGGATTAGCAATTTCAGTGAACAGATTTTTTTAAAGAGCAAGTGTACAGAATGCAAGCGAGGACTTGACATGGATTTCAGGGATGGTTGTATAAGGTTTTCCTCTACTTTGTGAGTGTACAGTTGTTGTTGTTGTTGTTGTTTTTTTTTTTTCCCTTGAGGTCAGTAGATAAAGAATCCAAAGAAAGATCAATCATAAAGGAAACAAAGGCTTGGCTTGAACAGGATTGATTTTTTTGTAATTTATTTTAGAGGGCTGTAGATTTAAGACAGAAAGGTATGATTAAATTATGTTTATGGAAGACATTAGCACATCAGACTTAAAAAATGGGCATCTTAATAATTTCCAAAGCTTTCCACTTTCTTCTCTCTCTCTCTCTTTCTATTCTATCTCTCTCTGTCTCTTTTTCTCTGTCTCTGTCTGTCTCTCTGTCTCTGTCTCTGTCTCTGTCTCTGTCTCTGTCTCTCTCTCTCTCTCTCTCTCTCTCTCTCTCTCTCTCTCTCTCTCATCTCCACGTATATGTAGGACACAAGAAATCCTCTTAGGAAAACTACTTTTGATCCCAAGTGACATGGAATTTGGGGAACAAACTCACCTTCCATTGATGGATTTTCAGCAGCACTTGAAGTTAATCAGTAAGGTCTTATCTTACATGCATGTGCGGAGAACCCAAGAATGAATTCCTTTTTATTTCTGTCTAGCCTCGTCTGTAAACATTACTCGGACCTAGTCAATTGGCTCCATGTGACATAACAATATATATATATATATATATATATATATATATATATATATATATATATATATATATATATATATATATATATGGAATGGCTGTGACAGATTGCAGAAGACTTTTAAGCACTCAGAAAGGAGCACTCAGATTATATTTACTGTCTCAGATTTTACACTAGGGAGGCAATGCAAAGTTTATACATACAGGTCTGACTTATTTCACTTCCAAGGATGAATTCCAGTTGTATCCATTTACCTATAAAAACCTCAAGTTCACCTGATTTGTAGCTGAGCCATACTCCATTTCATAAATATGTGGCACTTTTTTAAATCTGTTCCTCAGCTGATGGGCATTTTGGTTATTTCCAGGGTTTAGCTAGGACCGGTATAGCTGGTTTGAATGGGACTTCTAATCCTAGTTTTGTGAGGAATACATCAAGTTACGGAGAATCACCAAGGACATTTTATCAGAAGCAGTGTACCAAAGAATACAGAACTGCTCTAATTGTCATGAGCGCCTGAAGTGCGTGAATTTCTGCAAACCCTTGAAGCTCTGTCTCATTTTTCTACATGGATTTATGACCCCACTGGGTCCTAAATACTGCCACTCCATGAATTCGGTGGGTTAGGTCTTCCCTCTTGGATCTGGGAGCTACTCAACTGGAAGCTTCTACATGAGGTGGTGAGGGTTTGATCCACACAATTATGGGCCCCAAGACTCGGAACAACAGCCATGCATATAGGTAAATAATGTACCACTCAGCATTTGGAAAACATGCGCCGGTATCAGAACCTGGCAGAAGTCTGGGAGTCCGTGCCAATAGGCTGGGATGTAAGAGTACAAGTAAACAGGAAGCAGACAAAATTCAAGGCCAGTAGAATTATCTGAATGACAATGAAAGCCAATCTCCAAGATGCTCCTAAACAATCTCTCAGCTCCTTGAGCTGAGTCCTGCGTATGGTGAATGAACACCCCTATTGGATCAGAGTTGGTCTCAGTGACACATGGCCCAGAGCACTCATGTTATTTATTTTCCAGGTAGATCCTTTATGCTCAAGACAGAAATTCACATACAAAAGCCCATGTCACTGATGTCCTTGTGTCCCTCCCTTTTGGGGGCAGGGAGGGTGAGATAACAGGGTTGGATGGAGTTGGGGTTCACAGCAGATTGTTCCCCAACATGGAGATGACAGTCTCCAAGTCAGGGGTTCTTCTCAGAAGGGTCTAGGGAGGTGATTATTGGGTTTATTGAGTGGGACCTCATCCCTCATTCCCTGTGTCAGGAAACCAGGCCATGAGACATACACAGAATCTGGGCCCTAGGGAGGAGACCCAGGGACTCATTTGGCAGCTGCCAATGGAAAGTGACGGGGTGGATTTCCAGTGCAGGTCCCTCCCCAGGCCCGTGACCAGGCTAAAGTAGCAAAGCCAGGAACCCCAGCCAGGCTGGGATCTGGAGACAGTGCAGTACCAATTAGAATGGGCAGTGCTGGCCCGTCCCGCTCCTGCTGTTGACCAGACATGGTATGACTATGGCTGCAGGGATTAATAATCTATGAAGTATGATTGGAAATTATGTTGAATATATTTTTAGTTTTAAAAAAAAGTTTCAATACAATGCATATTGTCATGAACATCAATCAGTCTTCTGCTGCAAGCTGAACATACACATCCCACGGTTTTTCCTACTTTCTGGAGTCTACTTTCTTGAGTGTCTTTTGTTGTTCTGTCCTGGCTACCTCAGGGTCTTGAGTGGAGGCTAAGCGTCTCCTTCTCGTGATTATTTTTGACTTTGGAGAAGAGCTAGAAATTAGCGAGTGCCAGACTTGGTAAGGAAGGTGGGTGAGGACACGACGTCGTGTACCGGAGAGGCTGCTTTGCACCGGATGGGCTCGGGAACAGCAGCCTGTGTCCATTTGCCTTGCACAAGCTGAGCTTGCTTCTTCGTTGTTCTCCTGACTCGCCCGTGCACATCCCATTGCAGGAGTAGGACAATCTTCTGCAGCTGCTGCCGCTAAAGCCCCTGTCTTTCATATCTTTTCTGCATTCAGAAAAAAAAGAGAGAGGGTATCGGTAAGACTCTAATCTGACCGACTGCTCTAAATACCAACTCTAGAAAGAAGAGAGAAAAAATACATAGCATGATATACAGAAGTCAATTCCCACGTCAGGCAAAGCCACCGTTTACTGTTTTGGAAATGTGACTTTTTAGTCATATGTGTCTTAGAGTCTTGGAAATAAGAATATCAGAGAATAGCCGGGCGTGGTGGCGCATGCCTGCAATCTCAGCACTCGGGAGGCTGAGGCAGGAAGATTGTTGTGAGTTCGAGACCAGCCTGAGCTACAAAGTGAGCCTAAGGCCAGCCTGAACTGCATAGTGAGACCCTGTCTCAAAAAGACAAAAAAAAAAAAAAAAGAATATCAGAGACTAGCCAAAAAAAAGCAAATAAGCAAACCAAAACAAAAGAAAAAACACCGGCTTGCACATAGTGCTATGGATAAAATAAATACAGAGTTCGATCCCCGGTTCCGGAAAAAAAAAGAGAGACAAAATAAATAAAAGGAAGATTGCACCATTCTCTCTTCTTTTCAGTAAAACTTCTTAAGTTGGAACACGTGTGGTCAATATCCCCTGATTAGATTGGTGTGGCATCAACTATGTTGAGATCAGGAGAATCTGAAATGCGGCCTTCCAAATGGCCAGGGTGGACACTGAATCTGCATCTCGGGGGAGAAAATGAGATAAAGGTTATAATAATTGCAGCTCTGTCACCAGATTCCCCAGAATAAAGAAAGACGGTGAAAGTACACTTTATAAACTACGCTTCTTTGACTCGGCTTTCCAGATCTGCCATGGAAGTCCTGCAACTCTTGGGGGCCCTAACGCCTTCCAAATGTCAAATTGCTCAGCCTGTTGCTTTTCAGTTGTCTTCCCCTCAGCAAGAGAGGCTCACCGTCCAATGTGTGTTGCTTTTCCCGAGTAGAAATAATTCCCTTTGTCCCTCTTTGTTTCCTACTGTTTCTTGATCTTCAATTTTCATCTGGATTGTATTTTCATTCCAACACTGTACTGGCACAAAACAAGTTGGAGGATCAATGACAAATATTAGAAGACAGAGACACAACTAGAAACACACTCAGCCAACTTATCTTTGACAAACATGCCCACTGGACGAAACACAGCCTCTTTAATAAATGGTGCGGGGAAAGCTGTTT
>PVKA01027079.1:10552-31043 GCA_004027165.1 Ctenomys sociabilis
AAAAAAAAAAAAAAAAAAAAAAAAAAAAAAAAAAAAAAAAAAAAAAAAAAAAAAAAAAAAAAAAAAAAAAAAAAAAAAAAAAAAAAGAAAGAAATCTAAAATTAGATCCATGCCTATCCCCATGCATTAAACTAAAGTCAAAATGGGTCAAAAATTTAAATATTAAAACTGAAACACTAAGGGCCAGGGAGATGGCTCTGTGGAATAAGCTCTTGCCTGCCAAGCGCAAGGGCCTGACGTGTGCAAAAAAGGAATCCTTCTCCACTACTGGTGACGTTGCTGACTGGTACAACCAGAAAAGAAATCAGTACAGAGATTCCTCAGAAAGCTAGCGTTGGAGATCCCAAGCAATTCAGCTAGTCCCTCCCTGGGTATTTTTCCAGAAGAACTAAAAACTAACACCACAGCAATATATGTGCACCTATGTTCATAGCAGTACGACTTGTCAAAATGAAATCTTGGAAACGATGAAAATGTCTATCAACTGAGGAATGGACCAAAGAATTCTGCTTTCATACAATGGAGTATTACTCAGCTATGAAAAGATAAACCCAAAGCTTTTATTGGCAAGTGGGTGCACCCAGCTACCATACTCTTTAGGAAGATAAATCAAACCTGAATAACTCAGTATCATATTGAAATCTAGGGTAAGAACCTGGGAGAATAAATAAGATGTACAAGGTACAAGAGACATTGTTAATGGGTGAATCTGTGGCAAGGAACCGAATGACTGCGATGAGGGAATGGAGAAACGCATGAAGGAAAGAGAAAGATTCATTGGACTGTTGTTCCCTGCTGCACTACAGAAAGGAGCAGTTCATGCTTTATTTAATTTTTTCTCTCTTTTCAAATGTTTCATATTTTTGCCAGTTTTTCACGCTCCTATCCGGTAATCTGAACAGCTAATCTGAAGAAAACAATATACAACATAACAACCATTGTTGAATTCCTTTCACTAAGTGAAATTAGGTATGATTCTCAGTTTTTTAAATTAATTTTATTGAGAAACAAATAACAATGAGACACTTTCAAAACAGATTAATAGGACAATGAAAATAATTAACACATTGCTCATTGTTGTGTTCATAGTGATTATTCGTAGTACAAGAAGGAGATGGGATAGATATCCTGTCTAAACACTATTAGTACAAACCTTTCTTCTTGTTAAACAGAGAGAAAGTAGGTCATGCTTTCTCTTGGTCTTAACCATCCAGCAGAAAAGTTTGAAAACAAGGTATAAAAAGCAGAGCCATATTAATATGCTGAGCTGCAAAAAGCTCAAGTCAACAACTTCTAACAGTGCCAGCCCTACAGATAACCCACTACTATTACGGACTACTGGACTATATATATTGAATTATTTTGCTGAATTCATGCACCTGTAATATTTAAATGGCAGGTGCCGGGGAGATGGCTCAGTGGAATAAGCTCTTTCCTGGCAAACGCAAGGACCTGAGTTTGATCCCCATTCCTCAAAAAAAAAAAAAAAAAAAAAAAAAGGACCATTTTGTATCTATATGTACAAAATATAGATCTACACCTACATTTTCAATATTTTTTACAGTATTTATTCTCTTTAAAAAATATAAATAAGTATCAGGAATATCAACAGCATAAACAACTTCCTGACAAGCTCAAGGTTGAGAGTTCAATCCCCAGTACCTCAAAAGAAAACAAAAGTATATATATATATATATATATATATATATATATATATATATATATATATATATATATGGAGAGTAGATTTTTATCATATATATATAGATATGATAAAAATCTACTCTCCTAATTTGCATGAACTATATTTATAAATTTGCATCCTACTTAGAGTTTCTTGTTCTTGAACAACACGCCCAAATGAATTCTCACCAGTACTCCTGGTGGTTGCGTTGTTATTTGTAGACTTTTTTCAGAGCGCTGGGAATTGTCCTCTGTGTACCTTCCCATCCCAGCCTTTAGAAGCCACTTACTCTCCTTGTGGCTATCACACTAGGACAAAGTGGTCTATTTTTTTTATGTTCTCTTGAATATTTTTACATACTTTCAGAAATCCTCTTGCTTAAGAAGACCAAAAGCCTTATCCTTAAACACAGAGCAAGAGTCCTGAACTTAAGACCACGATTTGCCTCACAACAGTCATCAACAAGTGAGCCAAAACCAAATGCTGGAGAGGCTGTGGGGGAAAAGGAACCCTTGTTTACTGTTGTTGCTCCGTTGTGTTACAGAAACTCCCATCCTTGATGGGAGCGCAGCTTGGTACAACCAGTGTGGAAATTCCTTCAAAAGCTAGGAATGGAAATCTCATTCAAACCAGCTATTTCCCGGCAGGTATTTTTGAAAAAGAACTGAAATCATCACAGCGCAGCAATATGTCTGTGCCCATGTTCATAGCAGCACAACTTGTCATAGCTAATTCTTGGAAACAAGCAAAATGACCATCAACTGAGGAACAGATTTAAAAAATGTGGCATTTTTACTCAATGGAGTATTATTCACCTGTGAAAAAGGTGAATAAATTTGACGCTTTCATAGATTAATGGACTCAGAGACTATAATGGAAAGTGAGATAAAACATCATGTTGTCTCACTGCTATGGGAAGCTGAAAGAGTAATTAAAATGTAAAAGATACAATACAGACTGCAGAAGGGAATGGATTTATTGAATTGGAAGGAAAAACTTGGATGGAGAAAAAGGTGAAATAAAAGAAGCAGAAAAGATCCGTTTTGGTCTGTATATAGAATGATATGGATAATTGTACTGTAGATTTCTGCTGCTCTTTTGAAAGGAGTACTTAATGCTTAATTTTTTTTTCTTCTTTTGAATTTCTTACAATTTTTTCTTATCATTTTGGGTTTTTTTTTTTTGTTGTTGTTGTTAAACAAATCTTCTACATTCTATATCTGGCAACCAGAACAAATAATTTCAAGACAGCATCATGTGATACAGCAAGAATTATCGATTTGCTATTACTTTGTTCAGTGAAATTTTGCATCGTTTGTAATGCTGTTTTTGCTGTACACGTATTTTGTATTCTTTAAAAAAAGAGGAATACATGGATATCAGACCAGCATGACTCAAGCACCAGTGTAGTTTCCCATGAATTCCATGCAAATAAATCAACATTTCTCCAGGAAACAGGCATGCAAAAGAAACACGTCTAAAACTCCATACGACCTCAATGAAGCGAGTCTCACAGAAAAAAAAAAAAAAAAATGGCTTTAGACTTCTCCAGGAGAAAGAATTCGATATTCAGTCACTCCTTGCCCCCAGTGACTTTTAAGAGACCGTACTTACTGTGAATGACGCAAAATCAATTCTCCCCTAATCACGGTCTAAGGCTACAACGCAAGAGACATCCATCTCTACAACGTCGCATCTCATTGAGCGATCGGTGCTAAATACGCATGCATCAGCCCCTCGGTGCTCCTGGCCCAAGGGTGCAATCAGAAAAGCAACCACCGTGTGAACCGTCACCTGCTCTGTCCCAGCCGCTGTGAGAAGACGTCCAAGTTCCTGGTAGATGACAGATATTCGTGGATCCCAGTCCTGGAAGCCGGAAGGCAGAGGCGCGGGTGTGGCAGGGTGTGTGGCAGGCCAGCTTCCTTGTTCCCAGGTAGAGCCTCCTCCCTCCCTTGGAAGGGGCAGGGACCTCAGTGTGAGCTGTTTTTCCCACCTTGTGTCTGCCAAGCAGTTAGGCCCGTGGACCCAAATTTAGGTGCTACAGGGGCCGGCACGAGTTCCATACTCCTAAAAGCTTCCACTATATCCTGTCCCCACCAGTTTCTCCCACCTCCCATATACCAACAAATTATGAACCCTTCAGTGACTTAATCCAGTGATCAATGCAGATCTTAGCTGATCCACGAGTTTCCCCCCAGACACCTCCTGGCATCTTCGCTTTGGGGTCAATTCTACTGAACGAATCTACTTAACAAAGGATGTTTTCTTACATAAGACATGACAATTATATTTTCTGATGCAAAATATGTTCTTTGAAGTCACTTAAACAGACTTGAAATAAAATGTATAAACCCATCAAATTATATTTTCATTTTTATTTTATTTATTTTTTATTTTATTGACATACAAATATCAGTGAGACAGTTTTAAGACACCTCAACAGGAAGGATTCGATAAGTTAGTACATTGCAAACTGTTTTCATAATGTTTTCGTGTCGTGCAAGGTGCATACATGATATTATACTTACAGACATTATTGTAGCAGATGTCTCTTATCAGTAAACTAAGAGAGTGCAGCTGTTTGCGTATCTTATTTTTTATACCTGAATTGCATCAAAGGTTCAATAATTAATACTTTCTACCTTGCTATTTTCCTAGCGGTTGTCCATAGTACTAGAAGCCGACATAATATCCTGTCCAACCACCATTAGTGCAGATCTTGCCTCTCATAGAATTATGCAGAAGCACAGCGTTATCTATCCCAACTGCACTGTCTGTACACACACATCATGATTCTTCCTTTCTATACCCCTTCCTTTGTCTACACCTGTCAAATATGAGCACTCCTCACACACAGGGATTCAACATACGAATTTTTAGAAAGATGCCCACATTTATTTCATATCTCTGATCAAAGGGCTGGTACCTCTCAGTGGTATCAGACTGCTGGGGCTCACATATCAAAATTCCACAGTGCAACACAGAGACACTGGTAATTTTTTCCACTCCGCATCATAATGCCATCTGTACTTCCCACAAAATTATAAAGAATTGCCTCTTTTTTTTCTATTTCTGCCATGCTATGGTTGGAACTCAGGAACCCATGCACTCTGGGTAAGCCCCCCCCCCAACAAACACACACATACACACACACACACGCACACACACACACACACACACACACATTAATCCACAGTCACCCACATTTAGCATTTAATTTCGGTCACCACAAGTTCTTAAGCTCATCACACAGTGTTTGCCTCTGTGACATCGTGTGTGCAGAAATACTTAGGGACACGTAGTTGGGAGCTAAGGTGGAGGAGAAACATTGAGAAGAATAAAATGACAATTTCAGAGCTGGCTTAAATGATCCCAGTTGAGACCTGGGGCTCATAAGATTCTGCTGGGAGTGATTCTATGCTTGTTACCCTTGGCGATCAATGTGCCAGGATTAAGAGACCTCCACAGAGATGGTTTATTGGTGACAGGAGCAACCTGATCGCTTCACAGGCTTGCACTAATCCAATCCCCACCAGGTCCTCCCACATCCCATATCCCAGCAATTTATGGACCCTTCAGTGACTTAATCCAATGATAAATGCAGATTTTACCTAATCCACCATCTTCACCAGTCACAGGTCAACAGCATCCATTCCAGACCTGAAAGATGATTAGAAATGAACACTCGGTGCGAATATTCCTCTTCCATGATCTTAGTTTTCATGTCAATTGTTATTCATTTGGGTCCTTGTAGGTATAATTCACAGAAGTATCTAAGAGCTAGGCTGGCTTATTTCTTTCACTCTTATCTTAGGATAATCCTAGTCAGGAGAATTATGGAGAATTAGGGAGATGTGCATTTCTTTGGGTTTCTCTCTACAATACTCAGGTTGTGTTCCAGGGCCACCTGATGTATTCCAGCTTAAAGCGATTGCTCTTAGGCACACACCGCAGCCCTGTGTCATCTTCACTTTAAGTTAATAGCTTGTCTCCATGCCTGACCCCTGACCCCTGCCTCTGTGACATCATTATGAGGTACCATTGCTATTCCACGGTCACCATGGAGATACTGAGGTGGAGAATGGGAGCCAGCCCAGTAGGGCCCAAGGCAGAGCCAGAGATGGAGAAGAAGGAAAAGCGTCTTCAGGCCCCCGGGATTCGCCACCTCTCAGGTGACTTCCTCTGTCTCTCTCCCTTCCTTCTCTGCTGACTGAGAAGAACGCAGCTCCTCCTCCGAGGAGGTGGCGTGCTCCCCTTTGCCTCAGTTCCCTTTCATATCCTTCCTGGGCTGCCCTCCACCCCCTAGGGGCTGGGATGTAGTTAAGCTGTTAAGTTCTCAAGTCAACACAATGTGCCCGCCACTGCAGAGGCTGAGATCTGATCGAAGCACATTTTATGGTTGGTGGATGTCACCTGCTGGTGGGTGACGCTCTTCTGTGGCCTGGCAGGAGTCCTAACCGCCAGGGAACTTTCCACTGCATGTTTAGACATTTGCCGGTAGCCATGGCAGCTGCACTGCTCCACCCTTGGAATTTGGCAAGAATGTCACAGGTGTTGCACGAAGCAGGGGTCATCACACAAGCAGGGTGTCAGCACATGTCGGTCAATGCCACATTCTTCCTCATAGTTTGTTTCTCTGGTTAAGACTTATACTTCCTTTCAGGGCTCTTACACTTCCTTTGGGGGGAGGTGCTGGTTCATGCAGAGGGTGGAGTGCAGGAGTGAGATTATGTCGAGTCTAAGGGCTATTTAAAAGGTAGCTCAGAAAAAAAAAAAGTGGAGTCACATGGGCTGTGGCAGTAGGGAGCAATAGGAAGAAGTGGGTGATGGACACATGGCTTTGGGGAATTTATTTCATCTGGGAAACCTTCTGCTTCCTGCCCACCATGTCTTGGGCCACCTTTTCCTCTCCCCACCCCCAACGCTTCTCTTGGAGCAAGCTGACCCTGGCCCGAAATTCTGAAAGCCAAAATCCATCTCACTTCATTTCCGTGTCAAATGGTCAGCAGCTGAGGCCAGCGGAGGAAAGCTCAGGAATACAGAGATGGAGACTACCTTCCTGTCTGTACCATCCCCAGGCGGGCCCTTTGGGGTTGTAGCCAGCACCCAAGAAAGTCCCAAATCTGCTGACCGATATACCTCAGTGGTAGCTGACTACCTGGAATTCCCAAGTACTAGAGCCCTAATCACAACATCTAAGGGTCCAGGTGGACCCTCCCAAAATACAAAAGGCTGCTCCAGAGTGACTCTATAGTAATGACATAAAAATGGTCATTTTCATTCCCTTGGGAGCTTACATGAACAGGACCTGAGACTGGAAAATGCTAAACTCCACCTAACGACGGTTGGATGTCCCTGTCATTTTGATAGATGGGCAAGCAAAGTCGCACTGGCCCAACCCTAGGAGGGTGACCTCATATGTAAATGTGTCCTTTGCATATAAAATAAAGGGCAGAGTCCACAGGAGATGATGGGATATAAAACCAGTGGCATAGTCCTCAAGAGAGAAAAAAAGAGAAGAGAGACAGAGGAGAAGCCACCTAAGGATAGAGACAGTAGAGGGATGAGGGCTTAGAGAAACAATTCCTTGAGCCCAAGAAGAGGAGGAAGAAAGGGTGGAGCAGATAGCTGAGAGGATTGAGGTGTCTACTTAGGCAGAGGCCGGGACCAGGGTTTGATCCCCCGCACGCCGTGCCAGACCCGCTGAGATGGCAATTGCGATTGAATGTGGTGGCACGCACCTGTGGTCCCAGTGCTTGGGAGGCCGAAAACAGGAGGATCACTACAAGTCTGATCTACAGAGTGAGATCCTCTCAACCCTGAGCTAGATAGCCTTTAAAAAAAGAATAAGAAGAGGACGAGGTGGGAAGAACCCCACCTAGAATACCCAACGTGACTAGAACTGATTTTACAAAAAGCCTCCTGGATTGCGGTAATAACTATACGCGCATTGGGAAAGTCTTCAATCAAGGGTCCCTTTCACTGTAATTAGAGTTCCCACATGCCTCCACCTGGGCTAAAAATTTCACGGCTGAAGAGCTGAGCGAGTTCTAAGTGAGGGAGGGTTTTCCGAGGGAGATTTTTGGCAGTGTTTCTCTCACTGTAATACATTTTTGAAAATTTACATTGCATTGTGAATTTTGATGACTCATTATACTCATAGAGCATCAAATTTTTTTTTGTCTTCCGAATATAAATGAATGTTACTGAAACATTTACAATATAAAGTTTAAGATTTTTCTTGCTGTGAAATTAGCACCGCTTATCTTTGTTGTATTGGTGTCGTTTTGCTGCGTTTCTGGGGTAGGGTCTTGTTATGGAGTGCAGACTGGCCTGGAACTCACTACATAGCCTGGGCTGACCTCGAACTCACATCCCCGTCATGCCTCAGCCTGGTCAGGGCTTGGAGTCCAGGTGTACACCGCCACGCCAGGCTTCAGAACCCATTATGTTTTCAATCCCATTACATCGTGCTGTACCAGAAGGATCAAGTAGTTATTTAAATGTGCTTTTAAATAAAATGGAAAAGAAATGTTATCTGTATTGGGTTTTGTTAGTTTAGTTTTGCATATGTATTGGTAAAGGGTAACTGTGTAATGCATATGTTCCATGTGTACTTATCAGTTCAGGGTAGCAGATTATTCTGATTTTATCTATTTACGAGCATGCATATCTCAATGCCACCACAAATATATGTAATTATTGTGACGATTATATGTTTTAAGAAACACACTTTTGTGTTTTAAGAGGAGTCTTGTTTAAAGTTAAAACCTTGGCTTCCTAGTACTTATAAAATTCTTTTGTTCTCCTAAAATTCCTTTGTACCAAGGCCAAGGGAGTTTTTTTAAAAAGTTTCAAAGCGGCACGTCTTAAGTGCTGATGGGGATTGAACTCAAAGCCCTTGCTGTGTTATTTTTGGGTGCTTGAGACAGCTGCTTCCTGAATTTGTCCGTAATTCTGCCTTGCCAGGACCCAGAAGAGCCGGTCCGGAAATGTTACAGCCTCTTGGATGTTTAAAAGATCCTTGTGTCTACTTCAAAAGGGACCCCAGCCTTTTTAACATTCCTAAAAGAAACACTTGCTGACAGCATTTCAGGATGAACTGGGCTTGTCAAAACAAGCCCTTGTTTCATGTGAAGACACCTGCAGTTTCTCAAGGTTAAAATCAACACTTCACCTGGGAGAATTCCCGCACTTCACACAGCAAACCTGGAGGAGTGTTCTTTAAAGTGAAAACCTTGGCTTCCCGGTATTGATAAAATTCTTTTGTTCCCCTAATTTATGGACAGCTCACCATGATAAAGTGTGTTCTATATTTCTTCTCCTTAACCATCTTCCCCACTTTTTACTGGTAAAAATATATATATTAACAAATTATTTATATGGAAAGCAGGATCTATTTCCCATGTTTCATCTATTCAATATCCAATATTTAAAGGACATATTTAGTTGGGAATTCTGGTGCATTGAAATGTGTTTCCACTTCCTTTCTGTTGTACGCGTTCTTATACATCTAATGGACAGCTATTATTTAGTTCTCGGAACTACATAAAGGGTTTTCTACAGTGTATGTATCAATGATTAATAATTAGGATTTTTTACATTTTATATATCAATGATGCTTTCAGAGTGCAAGTTTTAGTTTTGTTGTACGTCCTGAGTTACTACTTTTCATACATAAATGGTAGAAACTGTGTGGAAACTAGCATCTCCTGATCCGTATAAAACAAACACAGGACACATGCCGTGCATGATGTTTAGTCTGCATTACTCAGGTTGTGTATTAGTGTGTGTGTGTTGGTGTGTGCTGTTCTATGTCTGTCACAAAGTCACTGAGCACAACAAATGCAGTGTAGAGTAGCTGTACTTTGGCTTGTAATTTTGGTGATTTAGTCCATGCTCTTGTGGATTCAGTGTGCTTGGGCTGTAGCTGGGCAGAAACATGATATTAGGAGGGCTTGATAGAGAGGGAGAGACAGAGACAGAGACAGATGGACAGACAGAGAGAGACAGAGACAGACATACAGGAACAGAGAGCTACAGAGAAAGAGAGAGAGAGAGAGAAACAGAAAGACAGAGACAGAAATGAAGACATGCAACACAGAGACAGATGGACAGAGAGACAGAGAAATAGAGAGACAGAAAAGACAGAGAGAGAGAGACAGAGAGAGAGAGAAACAGAAAGACAGAGAGTCAAAGAGATAGAAATGGAGAGACATACACAGAGACAGATGGTCAAAGAGACAGAGAAGAAAAGACGGAAAAGATAGAAAACAGAGATAGAGACAGAGATAGAGAAACAGAAAGACAGAGAAACAGAGACAGAGAAAGAGAGACAGAGATAGAGACACAGAGAGAGAATCAGAGAGAAGGAGATAGAGAGACTGAGAGGGATGGAGAGACAGAGATAGAGAGAGACATAGATAGAGAAACAGAATGACAGAGAGAGACAGAGACATGCACAATGACAGAGAGACAGAGATAGAGACAGAAAACAGAGACAGACAGAGAGACAGAGACAGAAAACAGAGACAGACAGAGAAGACAGAGATAGAGACAGAGAAACAGAGAGACATAGAAACAGAGACAGAGAAAGAGACAGAGATAGAGACACACAGAGAAAGAATCAGAGAAAAGGAGACAGAGAGACAGAGACAGAGAAAACAGAGATAGAGACAGATACAGAAACAGAGGAAGAGAGACAGAAACAGAGAGATATGCAAAAAGACAGAGAGACAGATGGACAGAGAGACAAACAGAGGCAGAGAGACAGAGATAGAGAAACAGAAAGAGAGAGACATAGAAACAGTAAGACATACACAGAGACAGAGAAACAGAGAAAGAGAGAGACACACAGAGAGAAGAAGACAGAGAGACAGAGATAGAGAGAGAGAAACAGAAAGAGAGACAGACATAGAAACAGTGGGACACACACAGAAACAGAGAGACAGAGCAACAGAGACAGAAAAAGAGAGACAGAGAGGAAGGGGTTGTGGACGAAACACTCCTTTCATTGGCCGTTCTCCGGGGACCACTTTGTGCCCCTCTCTTGCCCCATTACGTGGTTCCACCTGTTCCCAGTGGTCCGCAAAACTGTTCATCACGGTGTCCACTGAGTCAAAGCCCGCGCCTGGCGCACGCACCAGCGAACACGTAGCACCCACGATTGATCCCTCCTTCCAGCTCCCACATCTCTAAATGCTGGGGAGCAAGTGCACACGGATACCCCACTGCTGGCTAATTCCTTAGCAGAGATCTGAAGTCCCCAGTGCTACCTGTCAGCTCCAAAGTGTCAAGCCTCACAGAAGCCACTAGAAAAACAGAACAGAGGCGAAGAAAGCAAGGTGTTCTTCCACATCTTTGTCTTCTTAGGTGACTTGAGAGCTCTTAGGGACACCTGGAGAATTTATCATCTGTTGCTTAGCTCCTCCTGGGCTGCTACTCTGCCTGGAGTTAATTTGAGCAAAGCCATAATACCGGCACGACTGCTGATTTTAAATGACTCAGTTGTTACAGTGAAAGAGCTGCTGGTCATCTGCACACCTTGAACCCTGCAATCACTTTTGCCTCCTTTCCTTCTAGCTATATCTTGAAGGCACTTAGGGGCCAGGGAGATAGCTTAGCCAGGGCTGGAGAGATAGCTCAGCAGTCTTAGACTTAAAGCACTTGCTTAGGTAAGCTTCTGCAAAGCACAGGGACCTCGGGTCGATCCAGGACGCTACATGTCCTGCCCCCAGGCTGGGCTGAGTGCACCATTAAAAAAAAGACAACTTTGAAAAATCCACTTTATTATAAAGACAATGATTAAAAAAAAAAAAACAGCAAAAATGATGCAGGATTTCAAAACAAGATGATATATAGTTTATTTATTTGGCTTTTTGTTTTTTTGAGACAGGGTCTCACTGTGCAGTTCAGGCTGGCCTTAAGCTCACTTCGTAGCTCAGGCTGGATTCGAACTCACAACAATCCTCCTGCCTCAGCCTCCTGAGTGCTGGGATCACAGGCCTGCACCACCACGCCCGGCTTAATTTATTTATTTAGTACAGGGTTTTGCTGAGCAGCTCAGCCTGCTCAGACTCCTCCTGATCCTGCTCTCTCAGCCTCCAAAGCGCGGGGACTGCAGGTGTGCACCACCAAGCCGTGTTTTAGGGCTGGCGTGGCATGCAATCTGGGAATTGAACCGGGTCCTTGCATTTGCCAGGCAGGCACCTAGACCACCAAGCTGTGTCTCCCAGCACAATAATTATATTGCGTACAATTCTCTTCAAAGTATTTTCTCAGATGACCGGCATGCAAAACTGACAAAGCAAGACTATGCCTTCAACTAGCTGATAGAAATTAGTAGTACAAAGTATCTTCACTATTCTTTCCTTCTTTTCTCCGTTCCCCCTTTCCAGTCAGTTTTCTTTCTAAGCAGTTTTTATTATTCCTTTCATAATGTCTATTTTACCTTTTTCTTCTTTTTTTTCTTTTGGAAGAACTAAGGATTGAATATTTTACCTTTTGAATCTTATTCACTGTTTCAGTTTATTACACTATGAAAACAACATGATATTTATTCATGAAAGTTTGGCTTATTTCACGTGTGTGTGTGTGTGTGTGTGTGTGTGTGTGTGTATTTAGAACAAGGTCTCCAGGCTCTACGGGGTCTACAGCGTCTCACTACACAGATTGGACTCTTAGCAATTCTCCTGTTTTCAGCTTCCCAAGTGCTGGGATTACAGGCGCGTGCCACCAAGCCCAGTCTCAATCCCATCTCAGTGTACCCTGGGTGGGGGGCCGGCACGGTACCCTGGGGATTGAACCCCGGCCTCTGAGCTGTGCCTAAGCGGCCACTTTAGTCCACTGAGCTCTCAGGCCGGCCACTTTTGGCTTATTTCATTTGTGAGTATGGCCTCTACTTGCTGAATTTAAAGAGAAAACTTTCCACAGTGAATTTTGAAGGTTCATTTCCTGCTTTGAACCTACCCTGAGCTATATCTATTTCTCACCAAAGTCTAATGTTTCCAAGAACTGGATTTTGTGCTTGTGTATTTTTGTTTTGCTTTTTTTGGTGTTTTTCCACTGGACTCTACCATCTAATAGCGCTGTTATAGTACAAGTATGTAGCACATTTCTGTAGTTTACAATTTTGTGCAGAATATCTTAATCAGTAGCTAGCTTGCAGAGTGTTTTAAGCCATAGCTACTTTAGTGATGGTTGTAATTTTAAAACCTACACTTTGTAACTAAGCCACATGGCTACTATGCAATATTGAGTTGAATTTCTCACTGCCGCTGTGCCTCTGTTCTTGCTCTTGTTCCTTTTGTTGTTTTCTGCGCCATGAACTGTAGAAATATTTGTGCTTGGGGATATTTCATTCATTTCTATATTCAGTGCCTACCTTCTGAGAAACAAATGTCCCAGGCAGAGTACTAAAGATGCATGTTTAAATATTAATTTTATTGAGAAAGAAACAGCAATGAGACAGTTTCAAAGCAGATTAGTAGGACAGTTACAATAATTAATACATTGCATATTGTTGTATTCATAGTAGTTATTCATCGTACAAGAGGCAGACAGGATATGTTGTCTAAACACCATTAGTTCAAAACTTTCTTCTCATTGAACTAAGAGAAAGTAGCTGTATATCTGTACTAACTATTTTGTGTATATATACATGTTTTTCCACCCTAAAATGGTTATCATGATGTAGAGTGTGCCTGAGGAGAGCCACATGGAGAGAAAACATTCTCTCAGGCTTTCACAGAGAGCAAACTGGTCAAGCAGTGGCCGTGACTCGTCCACATGGCTGACACTGACAAAGGATCTACAAAGTGCAGTACAGGGTTACAGGATAAACCCTGAGGGGATTTAACTGGCCTTGCCAGATACAAAAGCTACATTTCTTATTATATAGGTCTTGCTTTACCTCAATCTTAACCATAAAAGGATAAAGATGCTTTATGAAAGAAGAAAGAGAAGATTTATGACTGGGGGTGTGCATCTTCTAGTTGTGACAGTTAATCTCGATTGGGTTATCTTGCCAGCTTTGCAGTCTCATCATGGGATTAGTATAGGATCCTTGTAGTTGTGTTGGAGGGGGTCCCAAAGGCATAAACTTGAGGAATACGCCTGGTCCCTCCCTGGCCTCTTGGGTTTCCATGCTGGTGGCCATCACTCTGCTTCCTGACTTGAGCAACTTTCTGTTACTGCCTGTTATATTTTGTGTCTAGGTGTCTCTCCCAAGGCCTTATGCTCTCAAGGGGCAGCTTCTAGAGTTTATGATTAATTCATAATCCAATGCTGGGATTATGGATCTGAGTGGTGCTAAGTGCTGAGATTATGAGTGCGAGCACTACCATGCCCTCCCCCCCTCCCCGGGGAAGAGGATCTGAATGCAATGTAAGGAGGGGAGAGAGGCTTTCCTCTCTGCCGCTGTGCCTCTGTTCTTGCTCTTGTTCCTTTTGCTGTTTTCTGTGCCATGAATGGATGTCCTCTGCCATGTGCCTCTCTGCCCTGGAACCATCAGAGCACAGACGGAAACTTCCCCAAACTATGAGCTTTAAAGACCTTTCCTTTTCTTTTAATTTGAAGTTTGTCCCCAAACCCCTTGAATTATGAGCTAAATTAAACTTTTCCTTCTTTTTGTATTGAGTCTCAGGTGTTGAGCTTCAGAGACACAAAAGCTGACTCACATTCTATTAGAAGAGACAGACAATGCAGAGCATAGAAAATGTCATCCTTTTTCATCCTTATTTTTTTTTTTTTCCCCCTTGGTAAAATAAAAAGAAGAGCTGGGGAGACAGCTGGGCAGTCTAAGAGACTAGCTGGCAAGCACAGGGACCCAGGTTTGATCCCTGGTACTGCATGCCATGTTGACCCTAAAATTGGGTGTCGTGGGGCAGGTCTGTAATCCCAGTACTAGGGGAACGCTGGGGCAGAAGAACTGCTATGAGTCAGAGCTGTGTAGTGAGATGCCGTATCAATAAATAGCATTTAAAAATATATGAAATAAAATAAAAAGAAAAAAATGCACAAATCCGCTGTCACTGATAAGGCTTATGCCTTCAGAATCATCTAGCAGTATTCCAATCTCCCTGGAAAACCTTCACTGCATCTCGCTATTCACACACGTTTATTCTTTCATCACTCCTTCCTGAGTAGAACAGCACGGCAAGGATTGGCATAATGCCACAGCACCAGGTGTTGTAAATCTTGATTTGCAATACATGCAAGAGTACAAGTATATTGAGTAAAGGTATTTCTCAGTTTTATTTTTTAAATCATTCGTTTATTCATCATTTATTATTAGTGCTTGATGCAGGGTCCTGCTGCACAGCCTGGATACATGGTGATCCTCCTGTCTCAGCCTCCCCCGTCTTGGGATTATAGGTGTGCACCACCACGCCCAGTTTCAGTGGTCAGCACAGTGTGCCCAGGGATCAAACCGGGTCCTTGTCCTTGCCAGGCAGGTGCTTAGGCTCCCAAGCTATCTCCCCTGCCACCAACTTCAGCATTCTATACAAAGGAGATGACCATGCCTGTAAGTCTGTATCCATATCAGCAGTTCTTCGTGGGCCTTGGGTATGACCAGAAACTAAGAAGCATTTTAGAAGCTGAGCTACGGCAGACATTTAGGCTGCTGATGTAGAAACCAGCTGAGTAGCTCGCTGCTGGAGAGAGATACCCGATGCAGTTTAAAAGCAGGTGAAGAGGTCAGCTGAAGCATGGCTTTGCAGAGGTGTTGGTATGGGAACCAACATTTCATCAAGGTGAGTACTGATGAAGGAATGCTAGGGACATCCAGTGAGTAGACCCTGCAGCACAGTAGGAAAAGTCACCAGACACTGGAAGGTCTTTATGATAACTTGGGGTGCTCCAGGGGAAATCAAGGAAAGGTATTATCACCTGCTTGTGCAGAAAGTTGTGCATCTTGCCCAAGCGTAAAGCTAACACTTGCTTGATCAGTTTCATAGGGGAGAATAAGACGGTTCTACATAGGATGGACTATGGAATTTGCTTCATATCTGCAATCCCCAGATATGGGCCAAAAATTCTCTCCCAAACAGATTAGATGTAGGAAACAAACAACAACAACAACAACAAAAAAAAAAAAAAAAAAAAAAACACAGATTGCAACCTGACCAGGGTTTTAGGAACAAGGGAATGTTTTGCAAAGTCAGACATCTATAATTAAAAGGTGTTCTATGGAACCTCTGAAATCAGTAGCCTTAAAACATGAAAGGGCTTGGATTTTGAAAATTATTAGTAGCATTAACACTGCTACTGAAATTTGTATTTCTTTCTGTTTGATCCCCAGTACCGCATCTTGAGCTGGCCACCGAAACTGGGTGTGGTGGTGCATAGCAGTAATCCCAGCACTGTGGAGGCTGAGGCAGGAGGATGGGTACAAGTCTGAGCTGTGCATTGAAGCCCTGTACCAAATAAAAATAAGACTTTGTTTTTTAAAAGAAAATGCACTTTAAAGCATAATGAGGTTGTGCTAGGTTGCAGGTTTACGCATAAAATTTCTCTTCCGACGTGTCGTAGAGCTCTTTGACACAAAGCTGTTTTGTGACTTGATTAAGCGACAAGAAAAAAAGAGAGAGGTTGTCAGGTGGAGTCTAAATTGGAGCTTATTTCTGAGAGGAAACTAGGTGTTTAGTAATTATTCAAAACATGTAAATGTATCGTGAAGGGAAAATGAAAAGGCTTGCTAGTATTGGTCCTGTTTGGGTTTCTTTTCATTACAATTGCTATTTAAAAATATATTATTATATTTCCCAGGACTGCATGCTGTCATTATTTCAGCGCCTCAAGTGAAAAATTTGTAAATAAACAAAATTAAGTCAAAGACAGATGACAAGTTTACTGTACAATAATCGTATGCAACAATTGTATGCAATTGTTTTTCCAGTTTAAAAAAAAATAAACAATGTACAGAGATGAGCTAAAACTTTCTAAATTAAAATGTCAGCTGACCACTATCTTTGAGCTAGACAGTTATATTTTAACCAAAAAAGTAAGCTTCGTGAACAAAATAAACCTAAACCAATTATTCCACTGAATAAGGTGGAAACAAAAAAGGAAAACCCTGAAAATTCTATTAGGGTCTTATCAGAGTTTCTGTTTTAAATCATTTTTTTTTTAATTTGACAAATGTGTGTAAAATGAAACAATATGAATTAGTATGCTTGTATGGTGAATACTGTCTGTCTGTCTGTCTGTCTCTCTCTCTCTCTCTTTCTCTCTTTCTCCCCAAAATATGGGACAGAAACTTTTGAAATTTCCTGTCTGCCTCCATCGAATCCTTTGGGTTTGAACGTCTGGTCCTACAAAAACCTTTCTGTTGGTGTTTCAAACCTTTCTGTGCCATACTAGAAAAATAATGTGCATTTCGCTGTTTACTTCTTTCCCTGGTGTAGTTCAAATCTGCATGCTTCAGCAGCTATCTTTGGAGAAGACAAAAATCCTTGGAACTTCCTTAATCTTGATAATCAAGAAGGTCTTACTAAGCTGCCTGGTCGAACCCATCCTTGAGGTCCTCCCACCTAGCCCTCTCTCACTGTTGGGATTTTAAAAAATCCTTCTCCTCCTTCATTGTCAGCCTTTCTCCTCTCTCTCCCTCTGTCCCTCTCCTTCCCTCCCTCCCTCTCTCCCTCTCCTTCCTCCCTCCCTTCCTCCCTTTTTCCCTCCCTGACTTTCCCCGATTCCTACTCACACACCTCTTCCCATACCCAGAACACAGGCTTCTGCCTTCCAATTAGCAAAGTGGGGGGGATCCCTGGGACTCCGTGTCCCCAGCTCATCTCAGGGCCCGGAGCTGCTAGTGTTCGCTGTTTGTCTCAGGCATACAAGGGTGAGACCCTCGTGCTGTATTCCCTGCACTTGGTTAAGCTTGCCTAAGAAGGTGTGTTGGGTCACTGGGCTATCTCTCTGGACCTCCCATGATCTATCTCTTGATACCATTCATGCTTTTAAAAGATTCCCCTCCTTGCTAATACTGTTTATATCATTTTTATACCCATGCTATATTACAGCTTGTGTGTCTGATATATATTAGTCAACTTTATGGTCCAAAGGTAACTCTATTTGTCTAAAAAGGACTCAAGCTTGTCTTCCTTCATGGCTGCATAGTACTCCATTGGCTGCCAGCACGTTTTACTTCTCCATTCATCTGTTGATAGATACTGGATCTACTTCTGAGATCCAGCAATTAAGAGTTGTGCTGCTCTAAACGTGGACAGGATAGATCACGGTGATATGATGTCTTGAACACGTTGAGACTTTTGGGAAAAAACCTAGAAGGGAAACAGTTGAGTCTCAAGGAATTTCTAGTCCGGACATCTCCGTAATAATCTTCAGAGTGATTTTAGTGCTTTATATTCTTGCCTGCAATACAAAACGGCTTCCTTTTACGTTGCTTGCAGCATCTGTTACTATTTAACTTCTTGAGGATAGCCTCTCTTTCTGGATAAGATGGTGGCTTGCTGTTAAATGAACTTGCATTTCCCTGATCGCCCTTTTTTAAGTTACTTTTTTTTTTTTTTTATTAATATGATGTACAAGAACAGGAAACTGTAGAACCCCGCCCCCCCCCCTTTTAAATGCAAGACCCCGTAAAGAAAATGTGCAACTGAAATTCCTTTTCTGAAGAATAAGGAAAATAAATCCGTTCCCAGGGCAGGTGAGACAGCTCATCCGTCTAAGCACCTTCTTAGGCAAGCTCAGGGACCAGGGTTCGATCCCTGGTACCACATGCCATGCTGGTCCTGCCCCGGGTACACTGAGTTGGCCACTGGAAACTGGCATGGTGGCCCACGCCTATAATCCCAGAGCCTAGGAGGCTGAGACAGGAGGATCACTGTAAGTCTGAGCTGCATAGTAAGACCCTGTACCAAGTATATTTTTTTGTTGTTGTTTTAAATCTATTATTTATTTAACTGTCAACTGTATTTATTTATTTATTTATTTATTTATTTATTTGGTACAGCTCTTGCTATGCAAAATTTGTAGTGATCCTCCTGTCTGAACCTTCTCAGAGCTAGGGTTACAGACTTGCACCACCATTCCTGGTTTCAGGGGCCAGTACTTTATGCAACATCAGAGATAAAATCCAGGTCCTTGTGCTTCCAGGCAAGCTCTATAGAGTACTGAGCTTTCTCAAAAGTCAGGAAAGAGAATTTTCAGAAGTCCCTAGAATATATGGATAAATCTTAATTGCCTTACATGACCATGGGAACACTTACTTCAGTACTTAATAAATGAATATTTGTATTAAAATGTATCTCATTTTCTCATTACTGAATGATTATATATAAAATAAATAATTTAGTATGGAAATATAAAGGCAGAAACAGATAATAAAACCAGATATATTCAACTGAAACAAAAGCAAATCATTTCCCATTTCTTACGCTCAATACTTTGGAGGGAAAACAAAAAAAAACTTTGCTCTGTCTTGCACATTAAGTTTCAGACTCTAGAATGGTTCTGCGTAATTGTTCATGAGTGTACAGAAAAGGTGGTTCCACAAGACATCCACAGTAAATAGCTGCAACTTATGAAGCTGTCCTATAACATGGTAAAAGACAGTCGGTTACAGGGCTAACACTTCAAGAGAAGAAATTGTCCACATTTCCCAGCTGGCCCAGAATCACCTCGGCATCGCTCAGTAGCAAAACATAGAAAGGTCTCATCGTACGCAGCACCGGGAAAATTAAAAGTCAGTGTCAAGCAGGTATATAAGTACCAGCTTTCTCCCTGGATTCGAAAATGAAGAAAGTAGGAAATAAGCTATGGCGTGGAGGCAGGACAGGCAAGAAAACGAAATCCCCTGGGAGTTTCCAGAAAATCAGAATCTTATCTGTGTCTTTTGACCTTGTAGTGCACGACAGCTCAGCTAACTTCACTGGCTTGGAAACTGCAGTCAAGGTCAGTAGAGCTCCCCCTTGACGTGCCTTCTGTCCTGTGGGTTATGCAGGCGTGACCTTGGGCAGTTCACAGCGTCCCTGGGGCTTTGCTGTCCAATGCTGTCTGCTTGCCCTGCTCCCTGGGCTCCTCTGCAGCATGAGCGATCTGTCCTTCCTACATCTATCCGGCGCGACGTAGCGGCCTCGGAGCCAGCTGACTGCAGGATGCATGCAATAACACCACGAGCCATAATAAATACGTCCTCCTTGGAGTTGCGGATGTTGGGCTTTTGCTCCCAGCCATCCGAAAGCCATGTCTTAGCAGTGTATGAAGATCACTTCATGCTGCACGGGCCCATATACACGCAGGCTGTTGGTTGAATGGTATCTGGCCACCGATTTTTATTCGCAGGTTTCTCTTGTGAACTCGGTTTGAGATGATTCAGGATCATCTCCATTGCTCCGTGCAAGGTGAGTAGTGCCGCGATCTCATGTGGACTCACGTATCACAAACTTTTTACACTCTCCTACCACTACCAAGGCTTTAGAATGGAGATCTGAGCAAAACCCAAAGTGCATTGCTTCTGAAGGGTGACCTGGGTTTTGCTGTCACTCCTGCTTTTCTTAGTTAACTCTTCTCTGGACCGCAGTCTTTAGAGGGGTAGGGCAGAGAACGCTGCCCCTTTAATAGCTCATGTCTCTCTGGCCCCTCCTCTTGGCCCACCCTAGTCCTCTGACCCCGCCCAGAAGCACCCGCTGTTCCTTTGGCCCCACCCCAGGCCCTGCCCAAGTCCTCAGGCCCCGCCCCTCAAGCCCCACCCTGGTCCTGTGGCCCAGCCCCTCTGGCCCCATCCTGGTTATCAGGCCCCACCCTGGTCCGTAGGCCCCATCCAGAGGCCCCACCCTGATCCTC